>VCRD01005650.1:0-17732 GCA_006783055.1 Trinorchestia longiramus
GAACCACCTGACTTCGTAACTTGGGTCACGAACCACCTGACCGTAACTTGGGTCACGAACCACCTGACTTCGTAACTTGGGTCATGAAACACCTGACTTCGTAACTTGGGTCATGAAACACCTGACTTCGTAACTTGTGTCACGAAACACCTGACTTCGTAACTTGGGTCATGAAACACCGGACTTCGTAAATTCGTTTGTGTCTTAAACAGGTAAGCTTTCTGGATAGCTCATGAAAATATTCTCTATTCATTTGTGCAAGTAAATGCATGCATTTGTTATGGACTTTTTGCAAAAGACGGAGCGCATCTTTGTATGGGACAGCGTTCGAACACCCTATTTTCGAAATCCAATTAAAATATTTCTGACTTCCTTCAAAATAGAAATATCAGCATTCTATTACTAGCTAATGCATATTCTTTCGTTGCAGGTAGAGATAATTATGGCTTGAAAACTTATCATGAGAAGTAACAATAATCGTAATTGTTTAAATAACCTAAACTTCGGATTCCGCGCTTGTGTCTGTGACCACGATAGAGAACTGCAGCTAAACTAGACAAAAATTCCCTTGAATTAAGGAACCGATATGAAACCATGATATACTCAGATTTTTAACAACCTTACACCGTTCATGATGGCATAATGTGTTGAATATTATTCTATTTTAAAAAGCTCTTTCAAAATTTTTAAACTACAAATAAATACCCGGCAGACGTGTTGGGCACTTTCCTAAATTGTCAATAATGGTTTAGTGCCTGGACTCAGTTACGGCCCAAGACGTCTACTATCAGGATCTTGATTGAAGTTTTCAAATACTCATTACGATTGGTAAAAACCCAAAAATTTTCAAACAAAAATAAAGACAAATCAAAGAAACTAGGAAGAAGAATGAGAACCTCAAAGAAAGCTACCCTCGAATAATAGGAAGAAGCAGCATACCTTCAAAATATTGAGCTTGTTTTGAAATATTACAAGCAAATTGATCTTAATAAAAACAGGTTGATGGTAAAACAACTGTAACTTCAAGCATAAATAAGCCATCGTGAGAGGGGATAGAGTTCTTTAACAAAGCAATTATTGGAAGTAAATCAGCGAGTTACTGTAATGAGTTAATGCCATCAAATGTGTGAAAAAAACTCACTAACCCAAAGTTCTATCTCAATAAATAAAACAAATACTTTTTTCCACGTGGATTTTGCAATGTATAATAACATGATTGAAAATACTAAAATTAACAGGTCCCTACGCTGTATCAAACTTAGACTTGAAATGTGGCGGTCACATCGCTATCGATCTGTTTCCCCTGGGTCCGTGAATATTCCTAATGAGAAATGGAATCACTGTTTTGACAGTCTTTTTGACGCTTGTTTCCCACAATTTTCCGGAAGTCAGGACAAGGAGCACCGATGATTCTCAGCTCCAGAACACAATACATACGTACATCGCTGGACCGGTGTCACGACAGCAGCGCGGTAGCTTGGGATAAGGTTCTTGTGTGGAGTGCCTCTGGAGCTGCGACTCTTACTACACACAATACCTTGTTCTCAAGTTCTCAACCATGAGCTCTGGAAACACAATGGTTATCTATTACACCTACGGTGGATAGGTTATTTGCACAGAGCTTATGTATTACACCTACGGTAAACAGGAAACAGATGTAATGAGACATTGCTGCATGGTGAACACCGCCCTTCAACTGTGACAAGTTTATAATTTATGCCTTGTTCTGAAGAAGCAAATGCAATAAACAAGGCTTTGCGAAGCACAAACATTTTCTAGCCTCAGAGAATAGTTGTGTATTCAGAATACAAACATCATGGGGATACATTTACTGAATACATAGTTCACTATACGCTTATATAGAAACATTTATGAACCTTGTACAAAATCATAACGTTCATGGAAGATGCACAAGAATGAAACAAAAACTAAACACCTTTACCGGTGTGCCTTCAGTACAAAGTGCAACATTTTACAATGGCATTAGTCATAGTTAACTTTTAACTTGTAAAGGATGTACACAGCTGTCACTAGGCATTTTCGAACAGTAACGTGGATGTACATCATGCATACACAATAATTCCAATGCTAATNAAAACGTGATGAGTACTGGGATGAAACGTGATGAGTACTGGGATGAAACGTCATAAGTACTGGAACAGAACTTTGTTAAAGCCAAAAAAATGAGTTGATTTCTAGGAAAAATATGGTAAATGATATAACAAAGTAGGTGGTCTAACATAGAACGCACGTAATACATGACAGTGAGCTAAAAACGCGCTTTACAATGCAGATCTTTACAATGCAGATCTTTTCGGTTCATTCTAATAAAAGAAAATATCTTGGCTCTAATTTGTCGGATAATTGCTGGACTGTTAATCTTCCTGAGGTGGAGTCACAGTTTCGTTTACAGAAGTTACGGGTGACACGCCATTAAATGAACATGGATACTTCACATGCACATTATTTACTGTATTGTAGCAGTGTAGTATTTGTCTAACGCCTACAATGTTTGAAATAAAATGGGAAAACGAATGACAACTTCTCACGTACCAGTGGAGGAAGTTTAGAAGTGGAATTTACCGAAACTCAGGTGAAAATTATTTAGACTCCTGTTATCAAGAACGAAGAATACAATGATAATATGGTCATAACTCAATTTCCATTAATTACAATTTACCTACAATTCTGTGAGTCTATGTTTGAAGGTAGGAAATAAATGTGAACTTAAACCATGAAAATATAAAATAATATTACATTATTAACATTGGTAGTCCTCAAAAATCAATTTCATTTTTCAGTCGCATTTTGATAGTTTGTGTCATTTTCAAAAGTTCTCCTGTAACTCTTTATGAGGGAATAAAGAGCCATAAATATTATACTGGAGGGTATGTCAACAACACACATCTATGTTAATACATTGCTTACTATCCTTGATTTTAATTTCAAAACCTAGAGTTCAAGTCCCATTACTCATGAGTCATTTAATTCTGCTTGATATACATATACGCGGTGCCATTATGTAATCCGTATGTGTAAGGACGTACCAGCAGTATACAATTATCAATTGAAAAAATAGGCGAGCTTTATTCTCTATATGTGTGTAGGTTGACTTGAAATATTTACTCAATTGAAAAAATATACAAACAGAACAAATTGGGAAAATATATTTCAACTTGTACCTAGAAGCGACCCGTCAAAGAATTTTTTTTAGAAATACCTCAGCTAAAAAAATTGTAGTCTATAAATGAGAGACTGAGGTGCAGGCATTAAATTCCAAAATGAACAGCCTACAAGAGCAAGTCAACCCTCACTGCAGCTGGAAAAGTTTTCTCACACAGATAATTTACATTTGAGAACAACGACAGCGGCATACGACCTCCGCGCCGATTTTGGTACGTTACCAAAACAACAACATTGTAAATTCATGAATAAGATATTGAAAAAAACATTAAATGCACGGTAGCTTTTCTCGCTTATCTCCTTTTATCACAATTTTGTTTCTAAGACAAACTATGTTAAAGCAGTAATGAGGTACGTTATCTAGAAAAGAACCAGTACTGTGGCCTTCACAAAATGCGGTGGGTGATCGGTTGTTCTAAGTGCATCATTCACCCCTGGTGCTATGTCCACAACAAAATTCGTTGTTTAGGCAGTTTCCTTCCTACGTGAAACAGAATCATATAGGTATACCAACGTAGAAGACGATCGAAGGAAGTGTACTGGTAGTGTAATATATTTTGCTCTTATGTATGAGTTCCTATTCCAGGTATATGTAATCTTACCTCGCTGTTAAATGACATTGACTCCTGTATGTATTATTAAATTTGCACCTACCCTAATGCGTATTAAAATACGACTGAATAAAGCAAATGAAAAGCTATAAAGCAAGAGCCTATTACTAGACATAGAAGCGATGCTTCACCAAATAGCTCGTACACCAATTTCACATGCAAAAATTACACATTTTCAGTTCGGTGTTACAACATTTCCGCGCGAGATTTTGTTAGAATATATCGTAAATTAAAGAGGAGAGTGGTAAAAACCAGTCCACAACACAGATTTAAATGAGTGTGCAGGAAAAGAGAATGACGATTTTCAATGGATAGTCATTTTTCCCACGAGGGCTCCATTTTTCAGAGCACAAAAGCGGCAATCAGCGCATCCGGAGGCGCAGACGCGAACAAAAGAAAACGAATAATTGACACGGCAGTCCAATGCCAGAAATGAACGAGAATTTGGGACACTGCAGAACTATATGTCCCAAAAGAAATAAAATCAGAACATGATATCAAATTTCGAGAATAAAAAGAACCCTTCTTTAAATGTCACTTTTTGAACAGCGATACGATTTTGAAGAAAGTCAAAAATACGATTGGAGTTTTTTTAGGTACAATTTTATGTGTGAAAATACAAATAATGGCACCATAACGAATGTTTAAATAGCTTCAAACTTTGCAATATTGGAATCTTAGGCAACTCGTCACGCAATAATTATTCACAAATACAATAACGCACGGATCACAAATGAATTACACACCACTGTGTTGTTAACATGAAGCAGTCCTACACAAATGTGCGTCCCAGAAGCTTCTTTTTATGAAAACATTATGAAGTAAATCACAAGTTCCAAGAAACTCTGGATACAAGAAGCTTCTTTAATAAGATAACCATACAGTAAGTCAAGTAAAAGTTTGAAACAAAGCTAGAAACCACGCACGTTTAATTTCACAGGAAGTAACACACACGAAGAGCGGCGTGTGTTGCATGAGTTATCAGCAGCATGAAGTGTCGAATTCTACATTCGTAACATTCATCATCGAGCGAAGTAGACCCAAAAACTAAGCGCAAAAAAAGCCCCCAAAATACTCACGATTTCTGAAAATTCTTGAAACTCGCTTGACCGCATCGCCCTTAATCCGGCTGAGCAAATAGGCTTCTGGTAGAAGGAACAGACGGTCTCTGCCAACTGCTTCGTGTTGACGGAGAAGATATAGGACAGTCGTCGCAGACATGAAAAATATATTTTGCTTAGACGAAAATAGTTCAATTTAATTTGTTCTGAAAATAGTTTCTCGGATTCAGAAAGAAAATAGTTCAATTTAATTTGCATTGAAAAAGGTTCCTTAGATTCCGAAAGAAAATAGTTCACTTGAACAATTATGAGTCAGCTTCAATTCTCGTAGAAAACGTCCGTGAATCTTGGAAGCTGAAAAAGACTTCCATTGGAGTCACTGCATTCATCAACAGGGGGCCAGACGGCGAGTAGAACGGTTTGTGTACAATTGAAAAATCAAATATCCAACAAAAATCAAGTGTCAATGACTTCATGGCTTCCAATCTCCAGCGAAGTATGAATAGATTTTGTACTCTAGCTTTTTCAGTGTCTAAAATCTTGGGAGAACTGTTAAAAATCAATTCCTGGCGCATATTGAAGAGGAAATTGGGATATGCCATAAATGACGTTTTCCGTATCTGCAACGTTAGGAACAGGCCTGAAGTTATTTGTATTCAAATAAGCAGAAGAAAAATATGTACTTATTTTTTGTTTTTGTTCAGAACTCTACCCATCAAAATCAGGCAATTTAAACGTCGCTGTTAATATCATTGAACATTGAATAACATTCTCGAAACAGGGAAATGTAATGAATAAACATCATTGGTAACTCAGTGAGAAGTCGACCACCATACGAAGTATCGAATCAATCCTCAGAGCTAATACAACATCCATGAACATATTTTCGGATTGAAATGAAGCGCTGTGCTTTCTATTGTTAACAAAACCCACCGAAATCAAATGTTATACAGCACGTAATTCGAGTGGGAAAACTTCGATCATTATCAAAGTAAGTGGGTTGAACTTTAGCTCTCTCAGCAATGTACGTATCAGAGGAGTTAAGCTAAACTCATAACGTAGTTCTAACGCACCTCAAACAATCCAAAAGTCACAGCATGACCAAAGTTTCTCTCAGCGGCCTCTCAACGACCGGAACGTTTAGCATTGCAAAGAATCCCAGAAATGAAGCACCGGACCCAAATTTTTCGATTTTACCTCTCCTTCGTTACGGTCAACAGCGTTCTGTTTCATCGGAAACCGATGAGCCTCGTACTTGTTATTGAATGCCAGAGTTGAACACGCTCTGGCTCAATGTTCCAGAGATTTAAAATCAGCGGATGCTGTTCATTTCAAAAGCGAGCGAAGGGAACTTTATGAGTGACTCAAGTGAGGAAAAATCTATGAAGTTAAAACCGTCGCATTCCAAGCACTTCTACAAAGAGTAAATGTATGCGGCAAACACACTAGACAAGTAAGTTATTTTGAAGTTCATTTCATGTTGAGCACGTAGTTGCAATTAGAGCAATATAAATAATAATAACCAACCTGCGAAAAAAACTGCAATATAAAATATATTATTCCTTGAAATTAAAATAAACCTGAAATTCACTTGAATTTCCATAATTCAGAAGCAAAATTAACGTACATGAAGATGCACAACGTGTGGCATTACAATTTTTTTTAGTATTTACTTCGCTTGACAAGGATATCTGATTGACAGTTCTTTTAGCGCTAACAGTAACAATATCCAAGATATCTAATAACTTCCAGGTCATCCATTTCGAGTATGGGTTTTAATTGAGCGTTAGTTTTGCGTCTTTATCATTAGCTAAGCAGGCATGTCAGGAGGCAGACAGGCGTGCGTGTGCTGAATTAGTGGCAATAAAAGTGTGTCAGTTGGGTGCCACCGGAGCAGTCCCTCTATAACGTTACCTACGACGACTAAAACGCCTGCCACTCTACGATTACAAGGTCCATACAGCGCTAGCGAACTGCTGGCTGACTGCGCACCGATGCCTCTTTTTGTTGGGTCAGTTTTGCTGATTTTACAATTCCTCGAATTCTAAATGTTCATGGGAGTCGATAACATTCATAAAAGTTCATTAAAGACATATTCAAAAACGACATCCTTTTCAAAAAAACGTCACCCACAAACAAGCCTTCGTATAAAATAGCAAAGCCCCATGTTAGGGTTAAATTGAAGCTCAAAATCACACGAGTGTTGGCAAAAGTCTTGAAGTGTCGCGTGACAGCGGGCTGTCACGTTTGTTCAGCGCTACCGTGTCACTAACGAGGAACATTAGCTTATCACTGAGGTGACATGCGGTGATAACGCGGCTCGTAATATACATCATGTGGCCGCTGCCACACACGCTGGCCCAAAATCAGGCTAGTAAACTGGAGCCTTCTCTTAACTCTTAAGTTAGGTCATGAAACACTTCGTAACTTGTCAGTAACCACTTAACTTCGTAACTTGTGTCACGAACCACCTGACTTCGTAACTTGGGTCACGAACCACCTGACTTCGTAACTTGGGTCACGAACCACCTGACTTCGTAACTTGGGTCATGAAACACCTGACTTCGTAACTTGTGTCACGAAACACCTGACTTCGTAACTTGGGTCATGAAACACCGGACTTCGTAAATCCGTTTGTGTCTTAAACAGGTAAGCTTTCTGGATAGCTCATGAAAATATTCTCTATTCATTTGTGCAAGTAAATGCATGCATTTGTTATGGACTTTTTGCAAAAGACGGAGCGCATCTTTGTATAGGACAGCGTTCGAACGCCCTATTTTCGAAATCCAATTAAAATATTTCCGACTTCCTTCAAAATAGAAATATCAGCATTTTAGTACTAGCTAATGCATATTCTTTCGTTGCAGGTAGAGATAATTATGGCTTGAAAACTTATCACGAGAAGTAACAATAATCGTAATTGTTTAAATAACCTAAACTTCGGATGCCGTGCTTGTGTCTGTGACCACGATAGAGAACTGCAGCTAAACTAGACAAAAATTCCCTTGAATTAAGGAACCGATATGACCCCATGATATACTCAGATCTTTAACAACCTTACACCGTTCATGATGGCATAATGTGTTGAATATTATTCTATTTTAAAAAGCTCTCAAAATTTTTAAACTACAAATAAATACCCGGCAGACGTGTTGGGCACTTTCCTAAATTGTCAATAATGGTTTAGTGCCTGGACTCAGTTACGGCCCAAGACGTCTACTATCAGGATCTTGATTGAAGTTTTCAAGTACTCATTACGATTGGAAAAACACCAAAATTTTTCAAATAAAATAAAGACAAATCAAAGAAACTAGGAAGAAGGATGAGAACCTCAAAGAAAGCTACCCTCGAATAATAGGAAGAAGCAGCATACCTTCAAAATATTGAGCTTGTTTTGAAATTTTACAAGCAAATTGATGATAATAAAAACAGGTTGATGGTAAAACTACTGTAACTTCAAGCATAAATAAGCCACCGTGAGAGGGGATAGAGTTCTTTAACAAAGCAATTATTGGAAGTAAATCAGCGAGTTACTGTAATGAGTTAATGCCATCAAATGTGTGAAAAAAAACTCACTAACTCAAAGTTCTATCTCAATAAATAAATAAATACTTTTTTCCACGTGGATTTTGCAATGTATAACAACATGATCGAAAATACTAAAATTAACAGGTCCCTACGATGTATCAAACTTAGACTTGAAATGTGGCGATCACATCGCTATCGATCTGTTTCCCCTGGGTCCGTGAATATTCCTAATGAGAAATGGAATCGCTGTTTTGACAGTCTTTTTGACGCTCGTTTCCCACAATTTTCCGGAAGTCAGGACAAGGAGCACCGATGATTGTCAGCTCCAGAACACAATACAGACATCGCTGGACCGATGTCACGACATCAGCGCTGTAGCTTGGGATAAGGTTCTTGTGTGGAGTGCCTCTGGAGCTGCGACTCGTACTACACAAAATACCTTGTTCTCAAGTTCTCAACCATGAGCTCTGAATACACACAATGGTTATCTATTACACCTACGCACAGAGCTTATGTATTACACCTACGGTAAACAGGAAACAGATGTAATGAGACATTGCTGCATGGTGAACACTGCCCTTCAACTGTGACAAGTTTATAATTTATGTATTGTTCTGAAGAAGCAAATGCAATAAACAAGGCTTTGCGAAGCACAAACATTTTCTAGCCTTAGAGAATAGTTGTGTATTCAGAATACAAACATCATGGGGATACATTTACTGAATACATTGTTCACTGTACGCTTATATAGAAACATTTATGAACCTTTTACAAAATCATATCGTTCATGGAACTGCACATGAATAAAACAAAAACTAAACACCTTTACCGGTGTGCCTTCAGTACAAAGTACAACATTTTAAAATGGCATATGTCATAGTTAACTTTTAACTTATAAAGGATGTACACAGCTGTCACTAGGCATTTTCGAACAGTAACGTGGATGTACATCATGCATACACAATAATTCCAATGCTAATCAATGGGCAGTACAGCATCCATGAGAAATTGGGAGCCTAATTTTGACTGGCACAATAGTGATGAACAAAATACTGGTACAAGAGATATAGGATGTTTCGACACACAAGTTGTGGCTGCTATCGAATATTTTTTGATCTTTACACTTTCCAGATACCGATGCCATAAAACGGCCGATACCAGTACCGTTAAACGATCAATGCTAATATCTTGTGTATTGATTACAAGCTCAGATTTTCTAGATGTTGACAGGTAATTCAACTACCACCGTTAGTCTCCAGATAGTATTGAATTCGGCAACCCATTAGAAACACATAGGCTATGAAGTACAAAGAAGCATAGTCGACCTTTCTAATTATCACACAATCTACGTTTAATGGTAATTTAGTGTCAAAATAAAAAATTGTGACTCCATTGACTACTAGTGAGGCAACACTCACAAGTTCCATTAACGTATCGTTACTCCGCGAGGTCTCACAAATTTCTAAGAACAAGTAATAAATATCAACAGCGTAAGCGACAGCTGGTAGAGGCGGTAAATCTTGGGAGATTTCACAAGGAAATCTAGGGAGATTTTACGAGAAAATCTAGGGAGATTTTACGAGAAAATCTAGGGAGATTTAACAAGAAAATCAGGTGGGATTAGGCCTTAGAATAAAACGAGAGCTTCGGTGAATTTATTCGTACCTTTTAAAGACACCATCAAAACAGAGCACCTGTTTCACGAGTGAGGTGAAAAAAGATATTCACTCCTCAATTACTTGTCGCGTACATTTGATTACAAATACTTCCAGGGAAGATATTACTGAAGATTTAACTTTTTAACAATCAAAAGAATCCTGATGTTCTTTTGGAAAAAGTGTGCTACAACAAAACCAGGCATTTATCAAGCCAGCACTGTACTCACAGTTACAGAACACTCAGAACATGTTACGGCTCTGCTTGTTTAGACGCTGCCGGCAGTATGATCAGTCAATGAACAGCGTATGCATGTGTTGCATTGCTCTCTTCAGAAAAAATACGATCGTTAAAGAGTAAACAGTTCTGAACACTGAAATATTGTCCAGGAATTGTGAGAAGTTGCTCAACGAAACTACAATTATCATAAATTGGAGGAGTTGAATTACTGCATCTGCACGAAAGCGGTTCCAACAGCTGCAGGGAACATTTAAACGATGCGAAAATTAGGAACAAAGTAGGTAAGTATTACGTATTTAGTATTGGTATTAGGCACGTATTAGTGGAGCAGACCGTCATGGAATACCGGCATGTCTCACGAGAGAGAGCAAGAGAAGTATAAAAATATAAAACAGAATCGCAACATCCTCCAGCCACAAGTGCTGCTGACTCTACGCTGAGTAGCTAAGGTTTACAACAGAGCAGCGCGAATTTTCCGAGCTTCAGTGACGAGGACAGCCACAATCAGCCTACCTCATTGCGAGAAGCTCAGGAATCTTATCTATCCTCTGAGAAGCGCTAGGTCTCCAAGAAGGGCAGAAGAAAATACAAGTAAAGAACGACCGATGCTGAATGTTACTGCTAAAACCCAGAAAACACGGAAATTTACATGAGAATACACACACACACAAGAGGTTTGTAACTTGCTTAGGATCAACGTGTCGGAGCTAGCGATCACTGCTTGCAATGACAGCTCTGAAATAAAGGATTTGTCGAAGAAATTAGAGGAAATTCATCCTAACATGATATAAAAATTAAACAGCCCGGTGGAAAAGAAACAATTTCCGAAAACCATTTGAGATCGAAATGCTAGAATGAAGAATAATAAGCAATCAATTAGGTTAGGCAATGCGTGAAAATGGGCAAACAGGCAATGTGCGAGACCATGAGAGGAAGGCAATGTGCGAGACCATGAGAGGAAGGCAATGTGCGAGACCATGAGAGGAAGGCAATGTGCGAGACCAGGAGAGCAGGTAGATAGGGAAGGTCAGAAACTGAACAGGTAGGACCAAAATAATTGCCTAGAAGGCCTCCAACAAACCAGAGCTAACAGACTGGGCAATGGCGAGCACTGAAGTAGAAATAATGGAATAAAGGAACGTGATCATGAATGCAAGAATAAAGATAGAGATTTACGTCTGGTCTTCGTATTCCGTCCAAAACGCGATGTTAGCGAAAGTACACACATTTAGTTGAAGAAATATTGTTGAAATTTAAATGTTTTAGTGCGACTAAATCTGCATTTCTAAAATATTGAAAATCATGAAGAATGACCATAACCTATGCAAAGTATGGTTTTTTGTTCCTTGATACGCAAAAATCGACAAAATTATAGCAAGGCATTTTATATTCTGATTTTAAAAGTCAAATTCTCCAGCCTCTAAGCGTCAGTAAACGGAGATGACGCATGGTAACTAATTTCTATAGTTAGGAGAGCTTATATCGGAGAGCTTCATACATAAAGATCTAAACTCGCTCCTTTATGACGAGCTTTCATAAAATAAAACAATTTTTATACGAGTAATCTCGAGTTAAATGTGGCGTCTTGCTTGTCAAGAACAGTAAAGCAGATAAGTAAAATGAAAAACAAAACATTAGGAGTATTTGTTCTAGTACTTTCTTCTAGCACTTAAATAAGGTAAGGCTCCGAGAACTAATTTATTAGTAAGTACAGCTACCACTTCGAGTAATAAATATTACGCAAGTACAGCAACCACTCAAAGTAATAAACACTATGTGAGAACAGCAACCACTCAAAGTAATAAACACAAAATGAGAACAGCAACCCCTTTGAGTAATAAACATTATGTGAGTACGGCAACCCTTTCGAGTAATAAACAATATGTAAGTACAGCAACCCCTTCGAGTAATAAATATTTTATAAGTACAGCGACCACTTCCAGTAATAAATATTCCGTAAGTACAGCGACCACTTCGAGTAATAAATATTTCGCAAACACGGCTACCACAACAATCAAGAGGCAAAAAAAATGAATTTCAGGGGTAAATGATTAGTTATTATTGTGCCATCACACAATGATAATTAGTTATTAATTTACCACCACACAACCATAATTCAGCAGAGCTTAAGAAGAACAAATAAAGCCACGTTTGCTCCGTCATGCGTCAATATTTACTTGCAGAAGAACTGATTTGCTGAGTTTGATCTCCATTGAGAAAAAGACGAGCATACTTTCCTTTGTATCATCCTAGAAATTGCTGCAGAAAAAGCTTGCCTAAATTAACAGGATATTTTTCCAGGAGATTTTTTTTCTGGTGAATTTGAACTTCATTCAACGCTATATTCATAACACATTTCAAAAACTCTCATTTGCTCAAAAATGACACTGGCACATGAGCAGCGTAGTGGAGGGCTGCATCTTTCAGAGAAGGTTCCTTTCAACTTGTTCTCAATAACGTGTCTTCTTGAGTTCATCTCTATAGCTTTCATCTTTAGAGACGCCAGCTCCTCGAGAACACAATGACTTCCTTTCAATAGCCAGTCTCTTTCTTGCAGAGAACTTGTAGACCCCTCGAGGGAACAAAAATAATTACGAATGAACAAAAATAATTACAATTTGAGTCAAAAGGCGAGTATGTAGTATGAATGAAAGATAAACTCGTAAGAAGCGTAGTACAAAAGTAAAATAAATATTCTCTTTATCATTTTACATAAAAACATTGTAATGTATGAACGAGGATAAAAGAATATTCAAGTGTAAATACATTCATTTAGAATTTCAGCAAGATAGTAACCGGGAACCTTTCTCACAGACTTCCCTCGTAACGTAGATTCTACTCAAGAAAAACTATTATGTGTTCACAGTTATTTCTTATATTTGAGTGTTTATTTTTGTAAAGAAAAGAATGGGTCAGATAAGCGTAGTCAATGCAATTGTAGAACATAAAAATGAAGACCTGGGTTCTCAATAGCTGGAAACAATCTATTCACACCTCAATTTATTATTCCAAAAACAATCAGATGCTATATATAGCATCTGATTGGTGGTATATGTATGTACCACCAATCAAATGCTTCTTTTGTATACGAATAATCATAAAAACGTAGTTTTCTATTACAAATACAATAATGCACAAACACGTGACTATGTGTTAGTATCTCGCCCATTTCCGCCAATTACCAACGTGTTTTGCCAACTACTGCAGCTACATGTAGACTTTTGTACCGACATTTCTAGCATTACTGCCTTCACATCTCCCACATCATTACTTATCTCGCACAGATAAGCAATCGTGCCCGCACATCTCACAGCATTACTACCCTCACATCTCCCACATCATTACTCATCCCGCACAGCATTACTGCCCGCATATCTCACAGCATTACTACCCTCACATCTCCCACAGCATTACTGCTCTCACATCTCACAGCATTACTACCCTCACATCTCCCACAGCATTACTCATTTTGCACAGCATTACTGCTCTCACATCTCACACAGCATTACACCAATGATTAACTCACACACTAATGTGTGTACCGGAGCTCGGCTGGGCTACAAACCATGATGGTGGGAGGGAGGAAATGACGATGTTGATGGTGGGAGAAAAAGTGAGAAGGGCGACCTCTTGGGAAGGTGACGTGTACCAAACGACGGTAGAGAACCACCAAAGCATCTCTTGCTTCAGAGTAAGGACTCTCGAATCTCTAATTCAGTTTTAAAATAATCTACAGGCCACCGTGTAGTGCTATCAGAAAAGTACATTATCCATGAAATCCCATGCACGATCAGCTGATAGTTACGAAATTTTTATTTATATATTGTACGATACACTCAGGTATTCACTAATAAGAACATGTTTTGTATGATGCAATTTTGAAATTCGAGCTGTGAACTTGGAAATCAGTCTATGCCTAAACTATTTGTTAGTTCTGTGCTATGTACTGAACATGTGTTAAAGTTCACTAGATGAAGAATGCAAGAATATTATGGGAGAGATTATTTCGAGTAGGTAACGAAACGAATGCCCTTCGTCATGATAATTAAATAACGAACTTGATATTTTATTCGAAATGCACCGAAAACACATACAGAATAACTGAACACAATAGCATTTCTGAAAATTTTATATTTATTAACACAAATTTTTGTGGTAGAATGAAGGATATACGAATAGAACATTCAGAATACTGAAAATTTTATGGATTCCTTAGATACATTCAACAATAGTGAACTCAATATATAACTCATAAGCTTGAACTGAAACTGTTTTTCCTTCATTTATCAGAGCGCCTGTGAATGGAAAACAATTTTGCGATTCAAAATAACATTTAGATTTGACTTAACAAATAACGAAAAAGTAATTTGCAAACTTCATGTTGGAATAAACAAACGGTTCTAACCTAAACAGAACTGTAGTTAGCGTGATGAACAGTTAATTTCAAGTTTACTATTAAAATAATTTTTATATCAGAGACCTCCAGCTTTTAAAAGCAGCGGCTAAATGTGACACTTGCAATTTACATACACAAAAAAGAAGCACAATGTATGCCATTGCGATAAATAATTCAATACAAATTTGAATATCACACCATTCAAGTTAGCAAACAAAATTTCTCAAAAGCATTTGGGGATTTCAATTCGAAAACAATTTCACCACATTTCCGGACACGCTATCATTTAAAAGTACATGTTCGACATACAGTAAAAGAAATTAAGCTTACAGTTTCTTGTGCGTTACACAATGGCAAACACAGCTAATGTTTATTGCTCATACTATATAGGTACGATATTACGAAGTCATAAACATCATACTCATGAATTTGTTCAGATGTGCGTAGTGGTCCAGACTACCTAGACTCCTAGAGTAACGTACTGAGTGAGTTTAGATTTCAAAAGTGCAGGCATTCTACGTCATAAAATCTTTGAATTCTAAGTCGATATTAGAGTTTCGTTCATTGGCAAGTAAACGTGTGAATTCACATTTCACGCTGCAAATAGAAATTAAAGGAGGCACTCGTACAATATTGTGATGACTGTACTTAATGAATTTGAATGAAGATACAGACTGTCTGAGTCAAGCGGCTGGTGTGCAGCTATCATTCATGCATGAAAACCGAACAAAGCGTCATTAGGAGAAGCAGTAATAAATTTGAAGGTGAGCGTAATTACAGGGCACCCTTAATTACCTTGTCCCACAACGCCAAGGATCCTTCCATTTCAGGTGATTTCTTAAGAAACATGACCGACCAGCACCATCCTAGCTAGCACCAAAATTAATTCTTTCATCACGGTGATAGCCCGGTAAACTGAAGCGAGCATCAGATGGATTGCTACAGTTTACCAATTTATTTAACGAATAATTATTCAATTAATGGAGTATTATGAAACTTTCAAGAGAATCACGTACAGAGAAACGCAATATCTGACCTGGATGTGCTACAAGAAGATTATTTCACTGAAACAAGAAAAAACGCACTGTTACGTACGTTCTGTTAATAGTACAAATAAATTTTCAATTCGTAGTTGCATTGCAAATTCCGGTTGTATACACTTTCTTCCATAACAATTATTTAATATTGGAATTTTAATACATAGAATGACTAAGAAGCTTTTATTTAGTAGTGAAACGTAAAAATACTATACGTAGTTATGAAAATAAACTGAAAAAACTGATCTAAAAGCAGCAACCACCGGCGTCGGCAATCGTGACTTCACAAAGGCAGCAAAGACTTTGTACGGCGACCACAGCCAATGGAGAATGTTAGAATTATGATTGTTGTACCAAATCCTGTGAGAAACCTGGGCAAACTGGTAGTGTGAGCCCACAGTTCGACTATAAGCAGCTTAAACAGTCCACGTCTCACAAATTCTTCACATAAAATAGGCGTATTGTACTTAAATACATGTACTTGGTAATGAGGAAATATGCTTAGTGCTGGTAACAATGGGGAAAAGACCGATTTACTACCAAGAGATTTTAGGAGATTTGGAGATGGGGCCATATAAGAAATGGATTGAATGCTAATATTTGTATTTCTGCAGGCTGGTGTAATAAAGTAAAGCTCCGAGAGCTAATTTATTAGAAGTTGTACGGGTTCAATGTTCTGAAAATGTATAAACTTTCAATCAAAACTGATTTTAATTGAACTTTGTAGATGTATCGGTAAGTTTTAAGTTGCTGTATTGTCTTGTTAATTGTGTTTTACTTCAAATTGACGCAAGTCACAAATTGTGTTCTCTTTCAAACAATGTCTCACTACACAATAATTATGTTCTTGGGCCATCTACATGACTGAACTAAATTAGGTTTCAGATGAAGGTAAATATTTTCCACAAACGTAAATGCTACACCCAATATTTTAGTCTCACAGCCCACGTGAAGACTTGTGTCGTCAACTGCGATCTACTTCATGTGATCTCGTAAATTCCTGCGGGCGAAAATAAAGCCTGGTTCGTGCGTGTGCATGGAGTCGGACACCGGAGCGGAACACGATAACGCACAGCGTGAACATTACCGATCCTTGTAGCCCATCATCGTGAACTTGAGCAAGCAGTCGCTCGAGCGTCGCTTCACAATTTGATACTATCACCACTGGTGGATTTAATCAAACCACACTGAGTAGATGTTGCCCATCACCACTGGCGGATTTACTCAAACAACACTGAGTAGATGTTGCCCATCACCACTGGCGGATTTACTCAAACAACACTGAGTAGATGTTGCCCATCACCACTGGCGGATTTACTCAAACAACACTGAGTAGATGTTGCCCATCACCACTGGCGGATTTAACGGAACCCACTGAACGGAATTTGCTCAAGACCGCTGGTGAATTTAATTAAACCGCAAGGAAGAGATGTTGCCCATCACCGCTATACGAATTTAATCTGAACATCACACGTGTTACGTAAACCAGAGCGCGAATTTCGTTGGAAATTTCAAACATTGTAGATACAGTTTGTGCGATCTGAAAATTAACAAATAAATATAGTATGTTTTTGAAACGTCTTTCAACACCGACTAGAATATTTGTTCCATCCCCCACCCCGCTTCCCCCTCGAAAAACAGATCTTATCTTTTTAGCATAGACGAACTTTCGCAAAAAATATTGGAATCAATTGTAAAAATCTCAAATTGTTGATAAAGTTCTATGGTGCGTAGAATTAGTTAAGTCAGGCAAATTAGGTCAGACTCGCATGAAAATGAATCATTTAAGCAAGTATTTCTACAGGCACTCAATGATGATACGGAAAGTAAGCTCGCCGTGGCGGAAAGATTTGGCCCTACCGTGGCAGACAGATTTGGTCCTACCGTGGCAGACAGATTTGGTCCTACCGTGGCAGACAGATTTGGCCCTACCGTGGCAGACAGATTTGGTCCTACCGTGGCAGACAGATTTGGTCCTACCGTGGCAGACAGATTTGGCCCTACCGTGGCAGACAGATTT
>VCRD01005651.1:3364-32836 GCA_006783055.1 Trinorchestia longiramus
ATATATATATATATATATATATATATATATATATATATATATATATAATCTTTTACGTTATTTTTTTACTTATCGAATGCATAATCAAAAAATTTATCCGTCAATGACAGTAACTGTTTTGCTACAATAAGTGACTGTGAAACCTGAGAACTTCAGTCTACTACAGCTTTTCTTATCTATATCAACATCTAAGTATTGAAAATTTGATAAATTCACTGTTATATTTTATTTTTTTACTCTCTTTCTCTGAGATGTAACGCCCGTTCATATTAAACACGATGTTTACAGATAACTGTAATAATGATTAAATTAAATCGATCATCAGCAAGCCATACCATACGGTCAACCAGTAATTAGAAATTACAATTTCAATTTAACAACAATCACAACTTTATGTTTTAAGTTTTTGCTCTCATAATTTTCCTTTTTCGGTCTTTCTCGGATGTTAAACATCCAATTCAGTTAAATGTGATGATGTCAAGTCTAATCTGTACCTAAAGAAAATATTTCGCTTATCACCTAAAATGCGAATAATACCCACCACGTCAGTATTTATATGTATCACCAATGATTACCTCTTAAGTCATTATTGAAAAAGCGATGTTTCATTTGTTTCCCCATGTATATATAACGTTCATTGCGCGATGTGAATGTTTGCGTATACCCGTAGGTACTGCTGTTCTATCAACTATGATACTACGCATATAATACCTACCACTTAAGGATTTTACAAGGCATTTTAAAAACCAATGCTGTTACATTTCTTATGTACCAACTTTATTGAAAATATACTTATTTTTTGTTTTGTTTTGTTATATATTTTCCTAAAATTTACCTCAATTTTCAGAATATCTTTCGTAGTTTTCAGAATACCTACAGTAATATTTTAGAATATTTATCGCTATTTTGCTATCTTCCTCAGTTTTCAGAACATGTGTAGTCCTTTTGAGAAATTTTGCCGCAATTTGCAGGTGCAGGGTGTTGTAGGTTTAATTTCTGCAGGCTTTTCCATCAGTGTTATCGCCGTCACAGGACTAGAATCTCCACAGGAGTACTCCTTTGGAAGCACTGTCATGAATGAATGTGTTTTGTACCGTGTGCTGTGTACTGTGTACTGGGTACTGGGTACTGAGTACTTTTCTGGGTACCGAAACTGAGGAGGATAGTCTTGACCTCGTCATGACAACCCCTGACCTCAGTATAAATGGATTAGAAGTTACAGACAAGATCGGTGATCACCAGATGATAGTCTTTGCACTCGAAGTACACGACCCCACCACAAAAACTCAACGAAAACACGTCACCGACTATAAACGGGCCGACTTTGACCTAATGAAAGAAAAGCTTAGCAGCATTAGCTATGAAGTGCTCATGGTGAACAAAAACACCCAGGAAAGCTACATGATACTTAAAGAAAAAATTGCAACGGCCACGGAATACCATATCCCAACAAAGCGATTGAGGCCAACCAATGACTCTCCTTGGTTCTCATAAGAAATTAAACGTCTCATCTATACAAGACAACAGTCATACAGAAGGCTTAAGCGATACCAAACTGGACCCCATCGTCAAGAACATATTCACGCCTGCAAGACTGTTAAGCAAACGATAAAATCTACTAAACAAAATAAAGAAATTACCGTCGCAGCAAAAGCCAAAACTAACCCGAAAAGCTTTTACGAACATGTAAACGACAGGCGTCTGTAAAGAGACACTTTGGACCACTGATTGATTCTTCAGGCTGAACTCAAACCGACAACAAAATCAAAGACAGAATTCTTAATACGCACTTTAATTCTGTGTCCACTCACGAAGACTTAACTGAAATCCCACAACCTGATATTTTAAATATTCTGGAAATTCTGACAGATGGCATATTTACAGTAGAAGAGGTATAAAAACAGCTCATCATTTTAAACTCATACGAAACGGCCTTGTTCCCTAGATACTCAAAGAAACAGTCGAAGTAATGAGCGAAATCTTAACAAACATCTTCAATCAATCACTTGAAACTGGGATAGTTCCAGATGATTGGAAGCGCGCAAATGTCATTGCTATTTTCAAAAAGGGGAATAAACAAACACCTAATAACTATCGTTCAATCAGTCTAACATCTGTCATCAGTAAAACAATAGAAAGACTACTTAAAGTCTGTGTAACAACGCACCTTAATAACCAAAATCTTATTATTGACACCCAGCGCAGATTCAGGGAAACACGTAGCTACCCCACACACCTCCTTGACTTTTTATGACCGTACAAAAGCGGTTGACTTTGTATATCTAAACTTTCAAAATGCCTTTCACAAAGTTTCACATGAAAGAATCATGGCCAAAGTGACAGCGCATGGAATACGAGGCAACTTCTTCCGATGGATACGAAACTGGCTCACTGGTCGTACTCAGCGAGTGGTAATTGACGATCAAGCCAGTGATTCAACGTTCGTAACATTAGGAGTCTCTCAAGGGAACCTTTTAGGCTTGCTCCTCTTCATCATCTACATCGACAATCTTGATGCCGGAATCATCAGTAAATTCAACAAATTCACCGATGACTCGAAACTGAAACAAGCATTCATTGGAAGGAACAGAGTAAATATCCAATCAGACTTAAACCGTCTTCTACAATGGATCAAAACCTGGTAAATGAGCTATAACATTAATAAACGTTCAGTAACGCACGTTGGTGCAAATACATGGCATTTCTGACACACGATGAATGACATAAACTCCAGCAACAAAGAGTTCTAGGTGTCATTGTCACTGAAGATCTCAAATATGACAAACAAGTGGAAAAAAGCGTTAAAAATGCGAGCAGGGTTCTTGGTTTTATTGCACAAAACTTTGAATACAACTCAAAGAACATAATATTACCGCTCTGTGAAGCGCTGGTGCAGACCAATTTAGAAAAAGCAGTGCAACTCTGCTATCCTATCCTACGAAGAGATATTAACAAAATAGAAAAAAAATCAGTGTAAAGTAACGAAGAGGATTCCAGAATTCCGCAATTTTTGCTACATAAGACGTTTTCAGCACCTTAAACTTACCTCCCTAGAACAAAGAAGACTGCGATGAAAACTTATTGAGACCATAAAGTATCTCAACAGCCTTAATTATGTTACCCTGAAAGGACTTTTAGAAAGCGATGGTAACCTACGAACTAGAAATAACGGCCAAAAACTAATACTGAGAAACATCAACAAAATCCCAAGCTATGAACTTTTTTCCCCTTAAAATTGCTGCAACTTGGAAGCAGCAGCCCGAAAACATCGTTTCTACGGATACTACAAACACATTTAAAAATCGTCTCAACAAATATTAGATCATGAACCCCTAGTATTATAACGTACTAATTCTATGTCCATAACTCCCAGGGTCATTGTATGATCTATATATTAATACGATTGTAACTATGTATCTATGTGTGTCACACCGTTCATCAATAAATGGTGGTATCTTTGCTATACCTTGATCATAAACCTCCACTCTTAAAGATTACAGGAAATTTGTTAATAAGAGCCATACCTTATCATACTTATTTAAATTATTATGCACGTACTTTGAGTGTTACCATCATGATGGTACCTTAAATTAGAATTACCAGTTAGCAGTTATTCCACTATACGTACAGTATAGTAATACACAGTTTGTTACTTGCTCACTTGCTCGCTTGGTCCGTCTTTCTCTCACGCTCATAAGAAATTAGATGGGAAAAAATTCGGTAGGGTATACATGTATCGGAAGCATTGTATGGTGGATAGCACAGGCACATTCTTCATTGGGAAAATTACTCCACAAAGCCTGTGTCCACTAGCAAATCAAACGAAAATTTTCAGTAGAAAACACACGAATTTCATCTCTGGGTCTGCTAGTTGTGATTAATGAGCGTGATTGAAATGCCTGTGCGTGAGTGAAATGCGTGTACTCGACTGAATTGACTGACGTGGTTTACGTGTACGTACATGATTGATGCGTTTACTTTAGACGGCAATCTATTTGAATGCTGTCCTGTTTCCTATTGTCTCATTCTATTCTATTCTACCGTGTGTTTATTTAAAAAACACGCGCCTATGTTTGGAAGTGGATATTCGCTTCAGTTTCTATCTCTGATCTTTCTTTACATGTGTTTTTTCTGGTTGACCAGAAGCAAACATTTCCATGCAATGTTTTGACCAGATGCAGACGTTTACATGCAATATATGACCAGAAGCAAACGTTTACCATCAATGGTTGACCTGAAGCAAGCTTTTACCTGCAATGGTTAATTAGAAGAAAACGTTCACATGGAAATCTGGTTGACCAGAATAAAACGTTCATGTTACAGAATGGGTAGGCTTAGTGCAGCAAGCGTTTGGCACAACCGAAGTTGCGGACTTGCCAACCGAATATCTAAAGCAGGGGAAATAATGATAAGACATTCTGCATTTTTGTTTATATCTTTATAAATATTGATTGAAATACAATAAATTTTGACTATTTGTAAGGAATAAAACAAGAACTAAGTCTACATTCAAATTTATACTAGAGTATAGTTTTTTGTACAGCCATTACAAAAATACTCTTCAGAGGATCAAAATTTGATGGAAATAAAGATAAGACACATGATAAGGAATTAGGTCTGTCCAAAATACTTCACCTTTAAGAACAGAATGAGAACACACCGGTGTTCCCCTAGACTGCAAGTAGACATTGTAGTATCTTATAATCAGGTTTAAATTGTGAAAAATCTATATTTTACAGCATGGGCAGAGAAAGCTCTCTCTTGGAATTTGAAAAAGGTCATATAATAGCTCTAAAAAGTTAAGGTTGCTCCTATAATTCAATTTGGAAGCTGATTAAGAGGTCAACAGTAATTCGAATTTTTAGCAAAATCCTGAAGCGTACGGAACAAATAAATCCTCTGGACGTCCACCCAAGCTCACCCCGGCCAGTTGGCTCCGAATGCTACGTGAGGCTTCATCTACAGGAAAGAGTTCCAAAAATCTTCAAACGTGTCTAAAGTTGAATGTAACACCCAGAAGAGTTAGGCAAATTCATAATACTTCAGAAATTTTTATTTAGGAAGAGGAAAACAAAACCAGAGCTGAAGAAGATACACAAGAAACAACAAGAAGAGGGAGTGAGGGAAAAAGTACAATGGAATGCTGACAATTGGACAAAAATAATCTTTTCAGACGAAAAGAAGTTCAATTTAGACGAGCCTAACGGGTTTCAATACTATTGGCATGATTTGGGGAAGGATGAGCAGATCTTCAGCAAAAAAACATTCGGAGGGGGATCCCTGATGATTTGGGGAGCTTTTTCAGCAGAAGGTAAGGTGAGTCTGGTACAAAAGGAAGGAAAACAAAATTCAGTGAAGTACACTGATGTATTGAAAAAAGTTTTATACCAATTTTAGATCATTTTTACCAGAATACGACCGTGCTTCAGTAAGACAATGCGGCCATCCACCCTTCAAACACACACAAGAGAGTGGCTTAATGGTCACAATATCCGCACTTAGAGTTGGCCACCCAAGTCGCCAGATCTAAATCCTATAAAAAATCGATAGGGCATACTGGCTAAACAAGTTTACGTCGATGGCAAATGATTTGAAAACAAGCAGGAGCTTTGGCGTGTTGTCCAGGAGTGCTTGGGAAATTTTTTCAAGAAATTCTTAGGAATTTAGTGAAATCAATGAATGATCGTTCTCTAGATGTTTGCAAGGGAAAGGATATACTTGTAAATACTAGCCATTTCGATTTTTTTTGTCTGCAATATTCATAGATTTTATGGAAACATTATTCAGGGCAAGGTGTCTTATCTTTATTTTCATTAACTTTTGTTCCTCTGAAGAGTATTTTTGTAATAACTGTAAAAAAACTATACCATAATAAAACAATTTGAACGTATACTTACTTCTTGTTTTATTCCTTACCTATGGTCAAAAATTTATTGTATATCAATCAATATTTATAAATTATAAGCAAAAACGTAGCGTGTCTTATCATTATTTCCACCACTTTAGGATACTGGACGTACAATGGCGCCTATTACTATTATTCCTCTGACCACTACCTCGCCTACCAGGACCTCCTCGCTCAGCTCTACTACTACTTTCATGAGCAGGACAAACCTGTCAGGTGGGAAGTCTGTGGTGTGTGGTGAGGTGGTGTGTGGTGTGTGGTGAGATGGTGTGTGGTGTGTGTGGTATGTAGTGTGTGTGGTAAGGTGGTGTGTGCGGTGTGTCGTGTGTTGTGTGTGGTGTATGATGTCTGTAGTGTGTGGTGTGTGGTGAGGTTGTGCGTGGTATGTGTGATATGTGATGTGTGTGGTGAGGTGGTGTGTGGCGTGCGTAGTGTGCGGTGTGTGTGGTGTGTTGTGAAGTGGTGTGTTGTGAGGTGGTGTGGGGTGGTGTGTGGTGAGCTGTGTGTGGTGTGTGGTGAGGTGTGGTGTGTTGTGTAGTTACAGTATTTAATATGTTGGCAGATATCAAACCCAAAAATAGTTAATTTGTTTGGTAGGTTTTGGTACGCTCGGATAACAAGCTTCTAAAAATTGTAGTATAGTCTTTTAAATTGTAGTATAGTTTCTTTATATTATTTACAAGACGCTGTATGTGATTTCTAACGGAGATTTCACTTGTTAACTGAACAAAAAATTGTCTCGTAAATATAAAAATACTGACCTAAATGAAAAGAATACCGAGTAAAGCGAGTAAACTAGCACAAAGTTGCTAACAGAGCTCGTTAACCGAGCAGCCTGTTAAACAGCTGCGCACAGAGCTCGTTAACCGAGCAAATAACCTACAGAGCTTGTTAATCGAGCATCTAGCCCACAACAGCATCCTGGTACCTGCAACTGCACACAGAGTTTGTAAACCGAGCAACTAGCCCACAGAGCTCGTAAACCGAGCAGATAGCACACAGCTGCCCCCAGGTACCTGCAGTTGCACGCAGAACTCGTAAACCGAGCAACTAGCCACAGCTACCTTCAGGTATTTCAGCTGCACATAGAGCTCGTAAACCGAGCAACTAACCCACAGTTGCCCTCAGGTACCTGCAGCTGCACACAGAGCTCGTAAACCGAGCAACTAGCCTTCGAAGCTCGTAAACCAAGCAACTACGCAGCAGCTGTCCCAGGTACCTACAGCTGAACTCGTGGTAGTTCTACAAGGGTGTGGGAGGAGGTGTCAAGAACTGGACCGCCAAGAAATCTGTGTTCTCCCACGGGTTGTCAGCTCTCTACCAGGAAACTGGGTGGCCTCTGCTCGCCCACAACCGATACTTCGCTGCTGAGACTGACTACGCCCTGCAGAACGGCGGTGAGTGACGGAAGTGAGTGGGGAGGGGGAGTAGTGGAGGTAACAGGGGTGGGTGGCGAAGTTGAGTGGCGGGAGTGAGGGGCCACTAGTAACCTGACAACAAGCTTTATTTCAACAGGTCAGTACCCTTTCTCCATCGACGACGACACACAGAAAGTTGTGCCGCTAGACTAGAGCTTCTGGGAAGACCTGTTTGATGAGGCACTGGGTGGTCTACGAGCAGGATTGGCTAGACAGGAAGTATGAGCGGGTCAAGGGGTCTAAGGTCTACTTCTGTGGCACGGGGCACCTCATATGGTCCGCTATGATGGTCTGCTATGGTGGTCTGCTATGAGGGTATTCTTTTTAATAGTTATGAAGAGAATGCAGACACAGGCAAAACTTACACTCTATTTATTACCGTTCTCTGTGGAGTGTTGACTTTATTCTATC
Source organism: Trinorchestia longiramus (assembly GCA_006783055.1). Classification (NCBI taxonomy): domain Eukaryota; kingdom Metazoa; phylum Arthropoda; class Malacostraca; order Amphipoda; family Talitridae; genus Trinorchestia; species Trinorchestia longiramus. Next base: position 11,099 of record VCRD01005651.1, read on the forward strand.
CTTTATTTTTGACTCCTTCTGGATGTTGGGTGCTGAGGTGCTTGAGTATTAGAGTGCTTGAGTGTTCAGTGCTTGTGCAAAACCAGTTTGTACGGGAAGTTCCTTCGATTATGATGCTGTGGTTGGTGGTCAGCGTGTGGAGACGAGCGTTTTGATTTCTGCGGACACAAATCCAGTGCGTGTTCTGGTGGTGATTGCGGATGGATATGGAAGTTCTGGGAACAGAAGACTGCTGCTTGTTCCGTGGTGACCTGATTTGGGTGCAGGGACTTTGCCACCCGAGGGCAGGAATATTGTTCTCCGTGCTGTGCTGTCTGCTGTATCACTGATACTCTCAAGCTGCTGCAACATCTTATGAAGCTTCATAGTTCTGTTTTGAAAGGGGGTTAGTTCCGGTTAGTGGATTCCTTATCGTTGCGTGAGCTAGCGATATACTGCGCTGCTATAGGTCTGATGGAGGTCTGCACTGTCAGCGCAACGTAGTACACACCAACGTGACGGTGGGAGACAACTGGTCTCCCAGTAGTCGTGGATACCTGTGCAGTACTGCATGAGCTTACCTTGTCAGCTGCTGCACGGTGCACAGCTGGACGCAGTCACGCAGATCTGCGTTAGCGGCAACTACCACCTCAATATGGTGGATGTAGGGATCTAGTGGGTCTAAAGGGTGGTGGCTCTAAAGAGGGCCTGGGTCTAGGGAGGTCTAGGAGGGATGGTGGGTGTAGTAGGGCTACGAGGGGTGGTAGGTCTAATAGCTCTGGCGAGCCTGATGGATCTAGTGGGTTGGTGGGTCTCCTGTCTCCTAATCATACATTCCATATTAATCTCGCCAATCGTGTCAATCACAAAAATATTGGAAATCACAAAAATGCTGGCAACCCTGCCACTACTACCACTAATGGCTGAACACCACACCAGTACTAGTGGGAGATAGGGCACACCTCGCTATTCGCACACACACTTGGTCTGCAACCCTTCAAGGACATTTTCTGGACGATTGTTGGTAGAACTGGAGCCCTCCAAAATGGCTCCAAAAAGGCTTCTGGCAAGTGTAGTGACACTCAGCCCACAAGCCTGAACTCCAGCAATTGCACTGCAGCTTAGGTTTTTGTCAAAGTTTTCAGTTTTCCTGTAAAGGTTCTTAGGTTCTTATCAAAGTTTTCAGTTTCTCTGTAAAAGTTCACACAACTCATATCAGTATTAGTTCAGAAGAGTAAGGGGGTCTGTCAAATTATCTTTTTATTTTTAGAGATCCTCCAACCTTCCCACAGTAGACAGGAACTGGGTCAAGACTCCTATGATACGGAGCTGCACTCTAGACGAGTAGTCACCCCCACCGAGAACATTCTTTAAATTGTACTGCAGGCCAAAGCATTGAAGCAATCGTTTCAGTAGATGACGCTGTGCTGAGTAGTGGTCACAGTTCAGAAGAAAATGTTCCACTGTTTCAACCTGTTAACATCGGCAGAGAGGCGATACCAGTAGTTGAAAACGATGCGAATGAGCTGCTACACCCACATGACCTAGGCGAAGAACGGCTGATGGCACAATCAACCCAGCAGCATGGGTGTTCTCTTCTCACTCGGATAACTGGGGATTCAGTGTGTATGGCCAAAAACAGGCCCTCACCTGACGACTCCATTGATTGGAACCAGTTCTGCCTCCAGTACTCCCAAAAGCTGTTGTAGAGCTGTTTGATTGACTTGTAGTGATCTGTTAAATATCATTCTTCAGTCCCAACCCTTAGACCTCTCTTATCTCCGAGCAGACATTGAATATCTTTATCTCACTCGGAGTGAGCGCCTGAAGGAGTAAGGGACCGTCGAGGAATCCAATAGGAGAAAAGGCAATTAAAGGCAGGATGAGTTTAATAGTTTGTATTTAGACGTTTGAATATGATATTAGTTGTTGTTTCTTCGATGTGCACGTATTGCCGGCAGAGCGCCGGGACGTATAGTTGGAGTAGTTCTTGTTAATACGTATGTTGTTTGAGCCCATCCTCTCCGCAAACAGGATGATTGGTTTCTGCTTCTTTCGCTCTGCTGTTGGCTGTAAGTCGATTTCTTCAGGTAATGCGAGTTCTTGTGGAGATGTTGACTTTGGAAGCGCTTGATACAGAGTGTCTGTGCCGAGCGTTGTAGCTTCATTATATAGGGCGGTTGGCAGGGTACTGCTGCCTGAGCGTGACCGCTCATTGGTTAATGACAGCTAGCCTCGCGTGCGATTCACTTCTTCTGTCCCGTTTGCTCATTGGTCGATGACAGCTAGCCTCGTCGTGACGCTAGCTTGTAGTGGAGCCATGCGATTAACTACAGACTCATCATAGCACAAGTAAGTCCAAACTGTCTCGTTATTTGCGTTACTCAGAACAGCTGCTCGATCTGCAGCTTCATTTCACCTTATACCACAGTGTCCCTTTCTCCATTGGAAGCATGCTTTGGAAACTTGTTGTCTTTGAGATGCCAACTTCTGGATATCATACACAATGTGATGGTAGTTAGGGTTCCAGATATTTTTGAACAGGTAAAGCACTGACTAAGAGTCTGATAGAATGACAATGTCTTTGTTATGTAGAGCAGGGTGTTTATTGACAAGAGTCAAGGGTTGGTGAATTCCGAACAATTCTGCCCCCAATACTGTGTGAGCTGCATTTAGCTTCCAGCCCCCTTGTTTGTGCCAATGTAGGCAAAAACAGTGCTGCCGCTGTGGAACTTGATGCCTGCTCTGAGCCATCAGTGAAAATTTGAATAAATCCACTATATTTTGCATTCAAGTCTGCTTCCGTAAAAGCTTCATTTGCTGCTTCTTGCACATGTTATGCTGTTTTACACGGAGCATCGACTGAGATGAAATCTGGAAAGTTACTTCAAGGTGGCACTGAGGACAGGGTTCCTGTTCGGACACTACGTGGGATGGGTGCTTTCATTGAGACTAAGACTTGTCTTGCTTGGATCTCAAATATTGTCTGTTGCCCTCTCCTTGCCAGTCTTAGTTGATTCAGAGTATAGTCATGGTTTCCTTTATTCATGAGATAGATATACCAGCGAGCTGTCAGCAAATGGAGCCGCAGCTCCAGTGGGGGTATCCTTGACACCACCTCCAGAGACAGAATTAGGTTGGTTTTCCTCACTCATAATATGCTGCATAACGCCGTATTTTGAATGTCGGTCAAGCTTTTGAGGCTGCTTGACCGAAGCATTTCCCAAGCAGGGCATCCGCACTCTAATTCACTTCTGATGATTGCTATATGCACTTGTCGAAGAAGTAAGCGAGATGCACCCCAGCGTGCTGCTGACAAGGCTTGCAGCACTTGTATCCTTTTATGATGGTCCCCCGCCAGATTTCCAATATGAGCTGCAAAGGTGAGCCTTGGGGCGTCAAAGACAATCCCCAACACCCTCTGGTAAGTTACATTTCGCACCACTGAATTGTTCAGTCGCAGCATTGCATCAGTTATGCTGTGTTTCTTGGTGAAGATTTGTTGTGAACATGTTGCTGGGTTCACCATCAGTTTCCATTTTTTAAACCAGGTTGCTAGAGTGTCCAAGTACCTTTTAAGGCAAGCTCTCACTTCTATTAGGGAGTCACCTTTTGAGAGTATGGTAATATCATCTGCATATATGATTAGTTGTACCTCATCAACAACTGGGAGATCTGACAAGATGATGTTGAGAAGCAGCAAGCTAAGTACTGCTCCCTGTTGGAGTCCCCATGTGATAGGCACACCCTCTGATTGCACTGCCCCCAAACGCGCAAAAGCGGTGCGCCTCGTCAAATAGTTTTTAATCCACTTCACGTAAGTCTTTTCTAACCCTGATGTTACTAGTTTGTCGACTAATCCATAATGCCATACACTGTCATAAGCAGCATTTAAATCCAGGTATACTACTATTAATAGTGCTCCAATTGTAGATAATAATTTCCAGAGACTAGGTAATACTGTAAATGGACTAGGGAATAACGTCAATAATACCAATAATTCTGTACCCCTCGCTGCTATCGAATCACTGCATACAACTATGCAGGATATGGTTAGCGTTTTCAGTAAACTATGTACTAACGTAGAAACTGAACGACGTAGATCCGAAAATCTTCTAGTTAGTACGACTCAGATGAGTTCAGAACCAGTAAACTACTTTGCCTCATATCCCAGACAAGTGCGCTATCAGGAACAATATGTAGAGAGAGACTCGTACCCCCACCGGAGAGATATCCGCGCGTAGAGCCGTATTATGGTTAGTACGTTGAGTATGACTCATATCCCCCACAAGAGAGATACCCTCGTTCAAATAGTAGAGGGCGACACAACCCTTACAATTCTCAACCCCAAAGACGCCCTTATTCGAGTCCCTCACCTAACCGAGTGCCACAATATCAATCTTACTCTGGGACGCATCATTATCAGGGTAACTCTTGAGCACTACCCGCACCGCGCTCCAGTTCACGTTCCCGCGATGAATTATGTTGGCACCATAAGACTTTTGGTGATAATTCTTGAACATGCTCATCACGTTTCTGTCCTAAAAACCATCGTTTTTTCCGAGGAACGGGCAAATCAGCGTGCAAATGCGAGTAACACATCGTCAACTTCTAACATCACTCGCCGATTAATCGTGAGAGACCCTCTGACTAGATTCGATTTTATAATCGACACAGAATCTTCGGTATCCATCCTACCAGCCACTGCGAGTGAGCGAACGCGTAGTGGTAATAATAACTTAAAAGCTGCTAATGGGACGCCTGTTACCTTCTGGGTTAAGGCGGGAATTCTGCCAACCAGTCGGTGAACTTTCATTTAATATGAGTTGAAATTGCCTGCAATAGAGCACCTACTCGAGGAGAACTGAAAGACCAATTGAGCTTCAGTACTCAGCTTTATTTTCTGCATAAAAGGAATGGCCACAAGAAAATGGCCAAATATTCGGGGTTTCCGTCCACAGTGATGTAGGCCACACGAGTTGTCGTCACCAGGAGTTGGAGTTGTTTCAGCGGTGTCTCAGTGATACCAAGGGGGTAGCAAGTAAGCGCGTAGTGAGTAGGGAAGCAGTGAGGGCAGGGCTGTAATATGCCTGCGCAGATTTGTAGGGGTGAGCAAACTCCATGAAGTCCAGTAAAACAGAAAACCTCATCACCACCACTCAATTGCTATTACTAAACCATATGAGGTCTGCAAATGTAGCACTCAGATTGCAGACTTCAGCCTGGTGCCCAATATTCTGGTCCAGGGTCCATTCATTTCCACCAATGAGAGGGGATCTTTTATTTTTTAGTTTGACATTTACCACTTAACAGACTCAGTTAATTAATAAGTAGAGGTGGCAATGCTTATTATACAAGGGCAATACATTGTATTTCACATGACACACATTAATAGAATTAAAAAGAGGCAGACTACTGCTTTCAACGAATGCATCTCAAAAACATGCACTGTTGTAGATGGTTTAGCTTTTTTATAAACTTAGAATCACAGGCATGATACAATATATTTCCTGACAAGGGATAAAAATAAAGAAAGGGAATAGCACAGACAAGCTACAAAAATATGTAAAGGTCAGTGCTAACAGTTGACTTTATTCAAGATCCAAAATTAACATGAGAGATGAGTGACAAGTAATTACCATAATCAGTAAAGTTACAAACCACTTTACTTCCTCAGTAAGAATCACCCAGGGGTGATGCAAAAATATTGAAGTGTTCCAATAATTGCAGCCACTAGAAATGGTGACGCTGGCAATATTTTAAAAGGCAGCTGTGCAAAAATCATGCACAAACAAAGCTAATATCAGAGAACTCCTATGAGATGGGAACTCTTATGAGTTTGTAAAGGAATATTAATCCATTACATTGCAAATGAACATTTTACTTTTAACCTCCAAACTATGGGAGGAGTCACAAATGCAAAGCAGTCGCAGAATAGAAAGTGGCTGAACCCCAATGCCATAATTAGAATCCTGGAAATCTAATACTATTCTTATTTCAGGGAACTTGACAAATATTCAAAGATTGAAACGTGAGTTATTTTATAATTAATCTGAATGTCCTTTAAGAGGAATTTTACAGCAGATTCAAGGGAGAGTAAGTTATTCCTCAGAAATGTTATGAAACTCACTTCTCAAAACTCTCACAAAAGAAGGGAACAATTAATAGAAGAAAGATATAAGTCTTTTAAAGTCTTGTAAAATAATTGTGGTCCAACTGTGCAGTAGAGAGGGAAAGACTCTCTTGCTTAAGTGTTGAAACTTCTATAAGAAGGCTGTCATGACAGGGAAAAAACTGCCACTTGCTTCTAAAGACAAAGTTATTCCTAAGATTGACACAAACAGGTTCTTTTTTAAGTTAACTCTAACCTTGTGAAACATAAATACGATCCGCATAAAACAAAAAATGAGTTCCAAATAAAACATGAAATGAGCACAGCTTATAATATCGTTTTAAAGAACTTAATGAGGTAAACTCTTACGTTGTTCTACATATGCTATTTAAACACACCACCACGGATTTTTAGACGAACGACTCATTGCTCTTCAAGTCGCTCTATATATAGGCTAAGGAAGCGGAAGTCGGAACGAAGTGTTGCTGACAGAACCCTCTAAAAACAAAAACGTATTTCCGTTAGTGAATATAAAAAATAAAAACATGCATAAATGTTATTTTATAGTAACCTATTATTTGTAAAAAAATCAATAACAAGTTTGGCACCGTTGTGCTATTAGTTGAGTGGTAACTTTATTTACGCTTTTACTGTATCTTACGGTTAAACTATTCTAGAATTTTTAATGCTAGGACCTAATGAAGATTTCACTTCTTATACTTAATTTTTATTAATTAAAATACTCTATGTACCTATTTTTTGGGCGATGTAATATTGCTACACGCCTATAGCATGCTTTGGTTCAAAAACCATCACCTGTTCTTTAGGCTTGCGACGTAATCTCGTTTGAACATTTACCGTAGCTGTTGTAAACCAACCGATCATAGGAGCAGACTTTCTATCAAATTATGGTCTCAGCGTTGATTTAAAAATTAAGATTATTCGGGACAAAAATACAAACCTGTCGAGACCTCTTGCTAGCGTTAACATTACCCACTCTTTGCACTCAATCAAGATTTCCTTAGATCACGAGTGCAAGTACGAAAACATTTTAGCAAGATACTCTGATTTAACGAATCCTAATTTAATAAAAAAGGGAAATCTACCCGGTACTAAGCATCATATAATAACTACTGGTCCTCCCGGCTTTTCCAGACCATGAAGATTACCTACTGACCGTTTAGCAGTAGCCAAGGTTGAATTTCAGACTATGTTAGACGCAGGAACTATCCGAGTTTCTAACAGTCCTTGGGCTTCACCACTTTTGCTAGTTTCTAAACCAGATGGTAATTTTAGACCTTGCCGTGATTATCGACAGCTTAATGCTGTTACTCAGCCTGACAGATTCCCTATTCCCCACTTCCATGATTTTAATACAAACTTGCATGGAGCCACGATTTTTTCTAAGATTGATTTGACTCATACCTTCCATCAGACTCCCATGGATGAGTCATCGATTGCTAAAACTGCAGTAACCACGTCCTTTAGTCTTTTTGAATTCACGACCATGCCCTACGATTTGCAGAATGCCCTTCAGGCATTCCAGAGACACATGTCCAATGTTTTATCAAATCTCCCCTTGGCGTACGTGTATCTTGATGATGTATTAATCGCATCAACAACTCCTAAAGAACACAAGGAGCACCTAACGATTTTGTTCGAGCAACTTTGCACTCATGGTTTGTTGATTAACCCAGCTAAGTGCGAATTTGGAAAAAGTAGCTTAAAGTATCTAGGGCACAAAATCTCACAAACCGGTCTAAAACCGTGGCCTTGTAAAGTTGATGCCATTCGCGCTTTCGCTAAACCGGAAATGCAGAAACAATTGCATCGATTCTTAGGCTCTGTAAATTTTTACCATAGATTTATTTAGCACTGCGCTCAAACTTTAGCACCTCTATCGGGTTTAATTACACCTAAACATAGCGGAAAATCTACCCTAGTTATGTGGACTGATGAAGCCTCAGCCGCGTTTGAGACTGTCAAAGAACGGCTTGCATCAACGACAGAATTGTCTTATCTAGCCACCGGTGCTGAATTTAGCCTAGTGGTGGATGCATCAGATGTAGCTGTAGGTGCAGTTTTGCAGCAGACAGTAGGTAACTTTACCCCTCCACTGTCATTTTCTCAAAGAAACTTTCACCTACTAAACAAAGTCATAGTACTTTTGGCTGCGAATTATTAGCGATTTATAAGTCTGTACGTCATTTTCGCTATGTTTTAGAAGCTAGACAGTTTGTAATTTATACTGACCATAAACCCCTCGTCTCAGCCATTAATAAGCCCTCTGACAGACATTCGCCTAGAAAAGCACGATATTTGGCGTTAATTAGCCAGTTTACTACTGATCTTCGATATATTAAAGGCTCGGACAATACTGTAGCTGACTGCCTCTCTAGAATAAACGCCATCTCAGTCCTCCCAACTGATGAAAAGCTTACCTTAGTAAGCATCATAGCCGCACAAAAAGAGGACCCTGAATTGCAAGAATTGCTCGTAAACAAAACTAATAACTTGCAGCTATCTCTCTCAGGTGACGTGTATTGTGACACCACAAATCCTAGACGTATTTATTTACCTGCTACCCTTCGTAGGACAGCAATTGCTAAATATCAATCTTTATCTAATCCAGGCTTAGATCGAACACTAAGTTTGATCGCTGAACGATATGTCTGGCCATCAATGCGCAAGGACGTAAAGCCGTACTTGCAACACTGTCATGATTTTCAGGCTAGTAAAGTCACCAAAGGCAATTGTGTCCATTCAGAGTCTTAAAACTGACACCGAAATACTTCATTATTGAAAAATCCGGCATGCACGACTCACTATCAATCGATCGCCGAACGACTGCTTATGTATCAGATGCTCAGGTACTTGTGAACCCTTCTCAAACAACTAACCCTTCCACGATTCGCCATCCCTCTACAGGACCGACTACGTACAGACCGTCGTACGTGTCCCCACTTGCTGCTTCGTTGCCTAGTAAACTACAGTGTAACCCTCTCATTATTTTCACTGCTCCTATTCCCAACAGCGTAGCAGTTCCGCCTGCTAGAGTGGATGCAGTACCCTCGACGACACCTGTAAAAAAGCCAACTCCTCTTTCAGAACTGAACGTGAGGACTCGCACTGTAACTTTTTATCGTCCAGTAATATCAAACAAACCTATTCAACAGCAGTTGCGAAGCAGTCGCCCTATGACTATACCTCCCCGTTACAGATAAATCTTACACGGGACCGACCTTTCGGTCGCGGACGAAGGAGGTAATGTAGTAAGAATGGTATCACTCACTGTAAGATTCATATCTCTTTAATAACACGTTACAACATAAGTTAGCATTCATCTCATTAATCTCACTAGAAATTGGCGTAATCATTATAATAGAATTTTAGCCTTTAGCCAGCTCAAGTCTTAAAAGGGGAAATGAGAAAAAAAAGGGGTCCAGCTTCACCAATATGGCTAGGCCTCCTCCTTTCACTCCACCTACTCGTGGACACCAAGTTGCCACGTATCCTACAAGGTTGGGTTTTGGTGCTGTATCTGTCAGCCATGTCTCACATAGACACACAACTTCTGGTTTAGGTGCATAAATGTGTAATTTTAGTGCTGATAATTTAAAGGAAATCCCATTGCAATTAAACTGAATGACAGCCATCTCTCTTGTTTCATTTTGTTTTCTGTTCAAATATTGATTAATGGAATAGGTAGCCATTACATTAGATTATTGCACTGACATTGGCTTTTATCTGTTGCTGTCTTGTCCTGGCCCTTGTGAGCTTTGGCACTGACGTCCATTTTATTTTCCCCGGTGCATACCTCTGGATCCTCGCAGGTGTAGCTTGAGAAGGACTCGTTTCTAGTGCTGAATCCTGACGTTGTGATAATGCCATGTTCTTACTTGGGGATTTGTTCTCTTGGTTTCTGTAACTAGTGATAATTAGTTCTGAGTACTCAGTTCCAAAATAAGTGCGGATCATACCTGCCAGGGTGGACCCTGGTCTTTCGACTGGTGAGTGAATCTGCTTTCGAGCGGGAAGACCCGGGTTCGAATCGAAGACCCGCCGACATGGTTGACGCGGCTAGAAATACGGCATGGGACTTGGGTAAACTACCGAATAATTATCGAAGTAATTATCCGACCCAAGAATAGGCCAGAAGGTTCGTTCCTATAGCCTCATTCTATTCTATTCTATTCTATCTGCCCGTGTGACCTGACTCGAGGTGAATAAAAGACTCATGACAGGAACTCAGCATGGTATTTAAAGAAGTTGGCATAAGAAATGACTTGGGATCTTACTGAGTTGATTGAGCCAGTCTAGAGCTTCCAGAGAATGATTAGGCCAGTCCAGCTTCAAGGATGAATGGCTAGTCCAGAGCTAACGCGACCGTGGCTTGAGACTAGCACGAGTGCCGCAAGTAGCGAGTACAGTAAGTGCCACGAGTACAGCAAGTAAGTGATGTGCAAGTGCAGTAAGTGAGTGGGTGGCAGATGATCCCCAATCCTGCACGCAACATGAAGTGATGAATACTAACACAAGGATCCATAACCTAGTCATAAGTCCAATTGCAATATCCTGACTATGTCGGGATAAACTGTAGAAGGCAGCACCAGTTAAAGATTATCAGCAACCAGTTCACTATTCAGTCAAGTTTTGATTTCACATTCTTACAGTGATGCAGCCACCGTAGTCGAGTGGTATGCGGCCCGTGTTCTGTATCGGGTCTCTGCTTGTGCAGAAAGACTGCGTGCGGGTTCGAAACCCGGCAATGAATACGAGCTGTTTCTCGTTTCACGCCGTGAGCTCGCACTTATCGGTAAGACCTCAGCAATTAAGACCTCACCCATGGATCGTAGCACACATCCCAGGATCGTCGCATGGAGCTCACCATCACCCTTACTCTAAGAATGTTAACCTTAAGAATTTAAAAACCAATGTACTAAATGTCTATATACTGTGTACTTGATTGGAAATAAAGATTGTTGTTGTTGCAGGGGTTTATTAAATTAATTTGATGAGTTATTTGTTGAAGCAGAAATAATTAAATTGTATCCTTGGCATAAATATTAAGGATTTGCATTTTTTTGTGAGAACCCAATTTAGCAGCATGAAGCAGGAATTTAACATTAGATAAAAAGGAATACTCTTAGCCTTTCAATATTTAGAAATCTGAATTAGGTAATAGTTACAAAAATTAATTGATTTTAGACCTTCAAAGAAGTAGTTTGTAGGTCTGAAAAAATATTAATACAGAGTTTTCCATAAATAAAAAGAAACACGTAATAATTCTTAAGCAGATAAAATCAAGGATAAAAATGGTATAAGCTGCATTCTAATTTGTATCAACGAGAAAAAGCTGTAGGCTTGAGATACTGTTCATAGTTAAAAAGGTCTAGTCAACAGAATCTGGTTTGAGTTGTAAATTCATTACAACTACATAATTGGGTTTCTAATCTCTGATGCACAAGAGAACAAATTTCCTGAGCACACATATTTTAGATAGAAATTGATAATATAAAAATCTACACCTGAGGACATTGCAGACTAGATTCAATACTGTTTTCAGAAATTACCTATTCAAATGAGATCCTTTGATAATAGTAATGAGCACAATGATTGAAAAACCTATTGAATAACTATTCTTACAGCACAGTCACTGAGTCATCACAGTTGTTCCATAGAAACAATTTCTAACATCCGATTTGCTCTAATAACTCAACGGTTAAGGAGTAGACACTAGGGAAATCTTAACGTACATTTAATAACACAGATACAACTGGTAAGTTAAACACAAGAATTAAGACAAGTCTAAAAATGCTTAATCATGCTATGCTCACCTCCACTACACACACAAACGGATTTAAACAGCAACAAGAGCCATTGGCCCGAGTCCAGTTTATATAGTAATGCGGACCGGAAGCGAGGATATGATACTACAATGTTGCCAGAATGAGAGTCTTTTGTTATTGGAACGCTCAGATCTAATTATTTAATACAAATAAAATATATCCCTAGGTTGTCACTAAGATTGTCAAAGAAACTGTAAAAATAAGGCTAAAATTCTATTATAATAATTACGCCAATTTCTAGTGAGATTGGTGAGATGAATGCTAACTTATGTTGTAACGTGCTATTAAAGAGATATGAATGGTACAGTGAGTGATACCATTCTTACTACATTACCTCCTTCGTCTGTGACGGAAAGGTCGGTCCCGTGTAAAATTTATCTGATACGGAGAGGTATAGTCATAGGCGACTGCTTCGCAACTGCTGTTGAATAGGTTTGTTTGGTATTACTGGACGAGAAAAAGTTACAATGCGAGTCCTCACGTTCAGTTCTGAAAGAGGAGTTGGCTTTGTTACAGGTGTCGTCGAGGGTACTGCATCCACTCTAGCAGGCGGAACTGCTACGCTGTTGGGAATAGGAGCAGTGAAGAAATGAGAGGATTACACTGTAGTTTACTAGGCAACGAAGCAGCAAGTGGGGACACGTACGACGGTCTGTACGTAGTCGGTTCTGTAGAGGGATGGCGAATCGTGGAAGGGTTAGTTGTTTGAGAAGGGTCCACACGTACCTGAGCATCTGATACAAAAGCAGTCGTTCGGCGATCGATTGATACTGAGTAGTGCATGTCGAATTTTTCAATAATGAAGTATTTCGGTGTCCGCTTTTTTGACTCTGAATGGACACGATTGTGTTTGTTGACTTTACTAGCCTGACAATCATGACAGTGTTGCACGTACGGCTTTACGTCCTCGCGCATTGATGGCCAGACATATCGTTCAGTGATCAAACGTATTGTTCGATCTAAGCCTGGATGAGATAAAGCATGATATTTAGCAATTGCTGTCCTACGAAGGGTAGCAGGTAAATAAATACGTCTAGGATTTGAGGTGTCACAATACACGTCACCTGAGAGAGATAGCTGCAAGTTATTAGTTTTGTTTACGAGCAATTCTTGCAATTCAGGGTCCTCTTTTTGTGCGGCTATGATGCTAACTAAGGTAAGCTGTTCATCAGTTGGGAGGACTGAGATGGCGTTTATTCTAGAGAGGCAGTCAGCTACAGTATTGTCCGAGCCTTTAATATATCGAAGATCAGTAGTAAACTGGCTAATTAACGCCAAATATCGTGCTTTTCTAGGCGAATGCCTGTCAGAGGGCATATTAATGGCTGAGACGAGGGGTTTATGGTCAGTATAAATTACAAACTGTCTAGCTTCTAAAACATAGCGAAAATGACGTACAGACATATAAATCGCTAATAATTCGCAGCCAAAAGTACTATGACTTTGTTTAGCAGGTGAAAGTTTCTTTGAGAAAATGACAGTGGAGGGGTAAAGTTACCTACTGTCTGCTGCAAAACTGCACCTACAGCTACATCTGATGCATCCATCACTAGGCTAAATTCAGCACCTGTGGCTAGATAAGACAATTCTGTCGTTGATGCAAGCTGTTCCTTGACAGTCTCAAACGCGGCTGAGGCTTCATCAGTCCACATAACAAGGGTAGATTTTCCGCTATGTTTAGGTGTAATTAAACCCGATAGAGGTGCTAAAGTTTGAGCGCAGTGCTAAATAAATCTATGGTAAAAATATACAGAGCCTAAGAATCGACGCAATTGTTTTTGCATTTCCGGTTTAGCGAAAGCGCGAATGGCATCAACTTTACAAGGCCACGGTTTTAGACCGGTTTGTGAGATTTTGTGCCCTAGATACTTTAAGCTACTTTTTCCAAATTCGCACTTGGCTGAGTTAATCAACAAACCATGAGTGCAAAGTTGCTCGAACAAAATCGTTAGGTGCTCCTTGTGTTCTTTAGGAGTTGTTGATGCGATTAATACATCATCAAGATACACGTACGCCAAGGGGAGATTTGATAAAACATTGGACATGTGTCTCTGGAATGCATGAAGGGCATTCTGCAAACCGTAGGGCATGGTCGTGAATTCAAAAAGACTAAAGGACGTGGTTACTGCAGTTTTAGCAATCGATGACTCATCCATGGGAATCTGATGGAAGGTATGAGTCAAATCAACCTTAGAAAAAATCGTGACTCCATGCAAGTTTATATTAAAATCATGGAGGTGGGGAGTAGGGAATCTGTCAGGCTGAGTAACAGCATTAAGCTGTCGATAATCACGGCAAGGTCTAAAATTACCATCTGGTTTAGAAACTAGCAAAAGTGGTGAAGCCCAAGGACTGGTAGAAACTCGGATAGTTCCTGCGTCTAACATAGTCTGAAATTCAACCTTGGTGACTGCTAAACGGTCAGGAGGTAATCTCCACGGTCTGGAAAAGACGGGAGTATCAGTAGTTATTATATGATGCCTAGTAGCGGTTAGATTTTCCTTTTTTATTAAATTAGGATTCATTAAAGTTGAGTATCTTGCTAAAATGTTTTCGTACTCGCACTCTTGATCTAAGGCAATCTTGATTGAGTGCAAAGAGTGGGTAATGTTAACGCTAGCAAGAGGTTTCGACAGGTTTGTATTTGTTGAATGTTTAAATGTTCCACCTTGAATGTGTTCGACTTTAGTATGTTTAAGGTTAATGTGTAACGCTGTGATGAATACTCATGTAACAGAATACGATTAGAGTCAGCTAGTGGTAGAGAACCATTTTCTAGGCGCGTTCTCTGGTTCCGGTCCCATTCTTGTGCCTGCCGTTGCGTTGTAAACATTGGTGTCTGTACTATACCCAAAACTGTGTTCACCGAAATAAACCTGGTTAGCGTAATCACGCTCCTGTGATTTTTCTAACCTTCTAACAAAGGTTATGGGCCCAGAACACGCTCCAAGGATAAATTTTCAGTGAACACAGTAAGTCTCGAAGCAAACTGTGGTGACTACAAGGAAGCGTAGAAGTTTGTTGAGTTAACACAGTGCAGCAAGTGTGAAGAACATGGCAGACTCTAACAGTGGTAAAAGTTGCATGAAGCCACTCAACGAGAGAAATTATCCAACATGGAAGATACATATGAGGATGTGTATTGTATAGGATAAACTGTGGGATATAGTTCAAGGCACTGAAACTATATCCTCAACGGCAGATGAGGCAGCTCGGAGGAAGTTTGAATCTCGCCGAGATTTAGACTTGGGTAAACAAATTCAGGCTGAAGTAAAAGCTGTTCAACATGAAGTTGGAAAATGGTCAAAATCTGCAAGATCATTTAAAAGTGTTTGTTGAACTCTTTGAGGAGCTGGCCATTATTGGTGATGCTATGGAAGAAGAAGAGCGTGTGATCATCCTACTATCATTACTACCAGATGGGTTTTCTACTCTGGTAACTGCTCTTGAAGCCCATGAAAAGATACCAGCGTGGGAAGTTGTGTCTGAGCGTCTCCTAAATAAAGAAAGAAGACAGCGAGGCGGCTTTGGTACTTCAGACTCCAGTGAAAAATTGCTAGTGAGTTTCAAAAGGAACAAAAGCTCATTAAGTGTTTTGAGTGTGGTAAAGAAAAGCCACATTAAGAGACAGTGTAAAGTCTATGAAGAAAGACTGAGAAAAGAAAATAGAACATTCCAAGCAAACAGAGCAGTAGATGCACGAAGCTCATCTACAGGTGAAACTATTATGATTACTAGTGCTTTACCTATAGGTAATGTTGACTGTGATTCTTGGATAGTTGACTCAGGTGCTACTCAGAATATGTGCAACAAGAAAAGTCAATTTTCATCTTACTCTGATCTATCTTCTCCTGTAAGAGTTGAAATTGGTGATGGTAGAGCTTTGAAGGGTGTTGGAGTTGGAGATGTGCATCTTAAAATAACACTGCCTAATACGCAGGTAAAGAATTGTGTTGTCAAAAATGTGTTGTTTGTGTCAGAGCTAGCTTACAATTCGATATCTGTTGCGAAGAATGCAAAATGTGGTAAGGAAACCCATTTCAATAAAAGCACATGTGAGATTGTAGATGAAAATAATGAGTTGATAGTTGCTGGTCGTAAGGTAGGAAGACTTTATAGACTAGATTGTTCCTATCAGGTAGCCGCAAAATGCTCGAGTGTCTCCTCGGATGACCTGTTGTGCCACAAGAGATTTTGTCATCTAGGATTAGATAATCTTAAGAAACTGGAGTCTCTTGATCTTGTTAGAGGTTTTGATTGTTCTCTAGGAAATGAGAATGTTTTTTTGTGAAAATTGTTGTGATGGCAAGAGCCATAGACTTCCTTTTTCTAGAGTGAAAATAAAGGATACAGGCTGTATAATTTTAATGCCAAAAGGATCTTGCTGAGTAGAGATGTGGTATTTAATGAATCTCAGTTAATGTCATTTGAGAAGGAGCCTTCAAAAGAAATTGAGTGTGTTCCTTGCTCCTTCCCTCAAGAAGAAAAACATGAGGATTCAGAAAGAGAGTTGGAGCTCCGTCGTTCAACTAGGAACATAGCTGCTCCTGATAGATTTGGAGGAAGGGTATAGGTGTGATGCAGACTAAAAATGAAGTGTTCCTAGAGCAGTCTGCTTATACTAAGGCCCTGTTGTCTAGGTTTGGCATGGATAAAACAAATTCTGTTGCTACTCCTGTAGATGTTTATGCAGACCTTATCACAACTTCAGATGAAGTTGAGGAATCTGACAAAGATTTATACAGGGTGTCCCAGAAGTAACTGACCCTTTTGATTTGCTAATAAACCGAAAACTATTAACGGTAGGATATTGAAACTTGTTTTAATACACCGATTTAATTGTGTTCTTCGAAGGACTGGTTGTTGTTCTGAAATAATTTCTGTAATCACGTTGCACTTCTGTTGTTGACATTGTCCGTGTGTAAATTTGCAAAATTCTCATTCTTTGTTCTTTGCTGTATGGAGACATGATGAAAATTAAGGGTTTGCAATGAAGCAAAAATCAAATGTCAAGGTTGTTCGTCAATAGGATACCTAGTATCCTATTGTGCCATAAAAAGGTTTTAATTTCGAATAAAACAAGTTTTAATATCCTAGAGTTAATACTTTACGGTTTATTAGCAAATCAAGAGGGTCAGGTATTTCTGGGACACCCTGTACCAAAGTGCTGTAGGTAGCCTTTTGTACTAAGGAAATTGATCTCGTGTATTGTCCTTCAAATGATATGATTGCTGATATATTTACTAAGGGTTTAAGTGCTGAGAAGTTCTCTAGGCTGAGAAGGAAGCTAGGTGTAGTTTTTCTTTGAGAGCACATTTAGTGTGAGAAGGAGTGTTGAATGTTTAAATGTTCCACCTTGAATGTGTTCGACTTTAGTATGTTTAAGGTTAATGTGTAACGCTGTTATGAATACTCATGTCACAGAATGCGTTTAGAGTCAGCTAGTGGTAGAGAACAATTTTCTAGGCGCGTTCTCTGATTCCGGTCCCATTCTTGTGCCTGCCGTGGCGTTGTAAACATTGGTGTCTGTACTATAACCAAAACTGTGTTCACTGAAATAAACCTGCTTAGCATAATCACGCTCCTGTGATTTTTCTAACCTTCTAACAGTATTTTCGTCCAGAATAATCTTAATTTTTAAATCAACGATGAGACCATAATGTGATAGAAAGTCAGCTCCTATAATCGGTTGGTCTACATCAGCTACGGTAAATGTTCAAACGAGATTACGTCGCAAGCCTAAAGAACAAGTGATGGTTTTTGAACCAAAGCATGCTATAGGCGTCCCATTAGCAGCTTTTAAGTTATTATTACCACTACGTGTTCGCTCACTCGCAGTGGCTGGTAGGATTGATACCAAAGATCCTGTGTCGATTAGGAAATCGAATCTAGTCAGAGGGTCTCTCACGATTAATCGGCGAGTGATGTTAGAACTTGACGATGTGTTAATCGCATTTACACGCCGTTTTGCCCGCTTCTCGGAACAAAACGATGGTTTTTTGGACAGAAACGTGATGAGCATGTTCAAGAATTATCACCGAAAGTCTTATGGTGCCAACATAATTCATCACGGGAAGGTGTACTGGAGCGCGGTGCGGGTAGTGCTCAAGAGTTACCCTGATAATGATGCGTCCCAGAGTAAGATTGATATTGTGGCACTCGGTTAGGTGAGGGACTCGAATAAGGGTGTCTTTGGGGTTGATAATTGTAAGGGTTGTGTCGCCCTCTACGATTTGAACGAGGGTATCTCTCTTGTGGGGGATATGAGTCATATTCGACATACTGACCATAATATGGCTCTACGCGCAGATATCTCTCCGGTGGGGGTACGAGTCTCTCTCTACATACTGTTCCTGATAGCCCACTTGTCTGGGATATGAGGCAAAGTATCTGGCTCTGAACTCATCTGAGTCGTACTATCTACAAGATGTTTGGATCTACGTCGTTCAGTTTCTACGTTAGTACATAGTTTACTGAAAACGCTAACCATATCCTGCATAGTGGTCTGCAGTGATTCGATAGCAGCGAGGGGTACAGAATTATTGGTATTAATGATGTTATTCCCTAGTCCATTTACAGCATTGCCTAGTCTCTGGATATTATTATCTACAACTGGAGCTCTATTATTTGCCACAAAGGCAGTATTACCTAATGCTTGAGCATTGCTACCAGATACAAGGGCAGGATTAGGTAGTGCTAAAGGATTATTTCCAAGTGCTTGACTATGATTAACTGGAGCAAGGGCGTTATTACTTTGAGTAAAGGGGATATTACCTACATTGAGACTAGCTGAGGCTACGTACTAGTGTGATCCGAGGGTCTATCATGCTCGACCAAGGTGTCGGCTATCATAGCAAGTTCATCTAATGAAGTGCCAAGAGGTTGAGTTAAGAGAAATGGACGACCGTGATTAGGCATATGTCCTATAAAACGCTCAGTTAACAGAAAGTCACTCATCTGAAAACCATGGGCAGCTTTTCTCAGTTCTCTGAGTATTTCAGAGGGAGAAACATTGCCTGATACAGGTGGCAGACCTGATCCCTCAAATAATGTCCTAGCTCTAACAATGGGAGATACCTGCAGTTTAGAGAGTAGTCTATTTTTGAGACAACTATAAGGGGTATCAGGGTCAGGATTATTGGATGTTGTTTCGGCAAATATGCTCGATACAGCACACTAACAAGAACTTTTAGTTTCAGATACGTGGTTTGCATGAATTCACAGCGAAATCCACTAGGGTTTTCACATTGTCATTGAATGAAGTGTAGAATTGCCAAAAACACACAGATTATGCTACTTCTAGGTATCAAAATATTCAATTGGCATTATACGAAAACCTATAGCGAAAATCTTCTATTTTCAAGGTATGCAGAATTACAATGCATATCATGTTTTATCCAAGATTCACGCGAATTTGCATAATTGCTCCCACCTACGTTCGAATCGCTATTCTAGTCGCCGAGTAAATCTCAATTGGATGTTGTTTCGGCAGATACGCTCGATACAGAACAATTACATGAACTTTCAGTTTCAGATCCGTGGTTTGCATGAATTCACTGCAAAATCCACGAGGGTTTTTACATTGTCATTGAATGAAGTGCAGAATTGCCCAAAACACACAGATTATGCTACCTTTAGGTATCAAAACATTTAATTGGCATTATACGAAAACCTATAGCGAAAATCTTCTATTTTGTGTCTGATTTATTGAATGTATGCAGAATTACATTCTATGCCATGTTTTATCGAAGATTCAAGCAAATTTGAGAAATTGCTCCCACTTACGTCCGGATCGCTATTCTAGGAACACAACAAATCTCAATTCGATATTATTTCGACAGATATACTCGATACAGCACATTAACATGGACTTTCAGTTGCAGATCCGTGGTTTGCATGAATTCACTGCAAAATCGACAACGTTTTTCATATTGTCATTGAATGAAGTGCAGAATTGTCGAAAACATACGAATCATCTCGGTATCAAAACCTTTGATAGGATTTTACGGAAACTAATAGCGAAAATCTTCTGTTTTGTGTCTGATTTGTTGAATGTATGCAGAATTACATTGCATGCCATGTTTTATCGAAGATTCACGCTAATTAGAGAAATTGTTCCTACTTTCGTTCGAATCGCCATTCTAGGAACACAGTAAACCTCAATTCGATGTTATTTCGGCATGTATACTAGATAGAGCACATTAACATGGAATTACAGTTGCAGAACCGTGGTTTGCATGAAGTCACTGAGGAATCCACGACTTTTTCACATTGTCATTGAATGAAGTGCAGAATTGCCGAAAACACACAGATTTGGCTACCTCCAGGTATCAGAACATTTAATTGGCATTATACGAAAACCTATAGCGAAAATCTTCTATTTTGTGCCTGATTCGTTGAATGTATGCAGAATTACATAGCATGCCATGTTTTATCGAAGATTCCCGCGAATTTGAGAAATTGCTCCTACTTACATTCGAATCGCTATTCTAGGAACACAGTAAATGTCAATTCGATATTATTTCGGCAGATATCCTCGATACAGCACATTAACCTGGACTTCCAGTTGCAGATCCGTGGTTTGCATGAATTCACTGCGGAATCCACAACGTGTTTCACATTGTCATTGAATGAAGTGCAGAATTACCGAAAACAGTCAGATTATGATAAATTTTGGTCTCAAAACCTTCAATTGGCATTTTACGAAAACCTATGTCCAAAATCTTCTGTTTTATGTCTGATTCGTTGAATGTATGCAGAATTACATTGCATGCCATGTTTTATCGAAGATTCATGCGAATTTGAGAAATTGCTCCCACTGATGTTCAAATCGCCATTCTAGGAATACAGTAAACCTCAATTCGATGTTATTTCGGCATATATACTAGATACAGCACATTAACATGGAATTCCAGTTGCGGATCCGTGGTTTCCATGAATTCACTGCAAAATCGAAGACGTTTTTCACATTGTCATTGAATGAAGTGCAGAATTATCGAAAACACAAAGATTATGGTACCCTTAGTTATCTAAACTTTTAATTGGCATTTTACGGAAACCTATAGCAAAAATCTTCGGTTTTTGTATCTGATTCTTTGAATGTATGCAGAATTACATTGCATACCATGTTTTATCGAAGATTCACGCGAATTTGAGAAGTTGCTCCTACTTACGTCCGAATCGCTATTCTAGGAACACAGTAAATCTCAAATAGATGTTATTTCGGCAGATATACTCGATACAGCACATAAACATGAACTTTCAACTACAGATCTGTGGTTTGCCCGATTTCACTGCAAAATCGACGACGTTTTTCACATAGTCATTGAATGAAGTGCAGCATTGTCGAAAACACGTAGATTATGCTACCTTTAGGTATCAAAACCTTCAATTGCCATTTTACGGAAACCTATAAAACAAACAAACAAAACAAAAACGTATATTTCCAATAAAGTTGGTACATAAGAAATGTAAAAGCATTGGTTTTTAGAAATGCCTTATCATAAAATCCTTAAGTGGTAGGTATTCTATGCATAGTATCATAGATGATAGAACAGCAGTACCTACGGGTATACATAAACATTCACATCACACAATGAACGTTAAATAAATATGGGGAAACAAATGAAACTTTGCTTTTTCAGTGATGACTTAAGAGGTAATCATTGGTGATACATATAAATTCTGACGTGGTAGATATTATACGCATTTTTGGTGATAAGCGAAATATTTTCTTTAGGTACAGATTAGATTTGACATCATTACATTTAACTGAATTGGATGTTTAACATCCGAGAA
>VCRD01005652.1:0-19035 GCA_006783055.1 Trinorchestia longiramus
ACAGAGCTGACGGCAGTGTGACACAGCTGACAGTAGTGTGACACAGCTGACAGCAGTGTGACAGAGCTGACAGCAGTGTGACACAGCTGACAGCAGTGTGACACAGCTGACAGCAGTGTGACACAGCTGATAGCAGTGTGACACAGCTGACAGCAGTGTGACACAGCTGACAGCAGTGTGACAGAGCTGATGGCAGTGTGACAGAGCTGATGGCAGTGTGACAGAGCTGACAGCAGTGTGACAGAGCTGATGGCAGTGTGACAGAGCTGATGGCAGTGTGACAGAGCTGACAGCAGTGTGGCTTAATTAGTCATTAAATCTTTTCCAAAAAATGCAGTTTGCTTCCAAAATTCTCGGCTAAAAATCATTGCATCGATCAGAAATTACTTAAAACTTTAAAGTCCCCCCAAAAAAACTTGTTTGCGACGCTCACCTGCTGGCTTCAGGAACAAATATTCCGTTGATGTCACAAACTTGGACACCGATGAGGAAAAAACTTCTGAAAAGAAACTCCTTGAAAGTTTGTCTCTCTAAACACAACACTGCACTGAACTTCTGGTCGTAACTTAGTTCAAACTTCACAGAAGAAAAGATACTTTGAGCTCACAACTCTGAAAAAAAGGAAAATTTGCGTGAACTTCAGAGCTGTGGTACAAATGAGGGAAAGATTTATTGCGTACCTACACAACATCACAAAACTTAAACGAAACTGCGGCAGCGATTACAGGCTCTAGCTGGTCTTGCTTAATTGTGCTATACTCTTTACTTAATTGTGCTACACTCTTGACTTTATTTTACTATACTCTTTACTTAATTGCGCTATACTCTTTACTTAATTGTGCTACACTCTTTACTTAATTGTGCTACACTCTTTATTTAATTGTGCTACACTCTCTACTTAATTGTGCTAAACTCTTTACTTAATTGTGCCACACTCTTTACTTAATTATGCCATACTCTTTACTTAATTGTGCTACACTCTTTACTTAATTGTGCTACACTCTTTATTTAATTGTGCTACACTCTCTACTTAATTGTGCTAAACTCTTTACTTAATTGTGCCACACTCTTTACTTAATTATGCCATACTCTTTACTTAATTGTGCTACACTCTTCACTTAATTGTGCTACACTCTTCACTTAATTGTACTCCACTTTTTACTTAATTGTACTAGACTACACTCTGTGAAAATGACACTGTTTACAACACTCTTCACTTAATTACTAGTAGACCTACGCATAAAAAATTTCATGTGTTTTTCATGAATTTCTTTCTTTCAATTGCCTGTGGACGCCGGCTTTCCGAAGGATTTTCCATATCGAAGGGAAAAAAAGTTAATAACGGGGGAAAATGGCATCTTTTATAGTTATACTGAACCTTTTGTATCCACAATACCATGCTTACAATACATGTATACCTGTTCCATTGAGAAGTCAATACCTGGCCCATGATAAACACTTTATTTCAGCTGCTTAGTAATGCTTAGTTTTATTTTCAATTTTCGCTAATTCAGCAGTGAGGAGGACAGGAAATATATTTATTTATAAATAAATTCAAAGCAGCTACAATCTTTGAAGAAGATACGCTAGTTAATATGAAGAATTACAAGTCATGCCAAAATTTATTCGAAACATTTTACCTGTATTTAAGGGACTGCATTTATGAAATTGTAGATAAGGCTGTGTTTATGGAGTTGTAGATAAGGCTGTATTTATGGACTTGTAGATAAGGTTGTGTTTATGGAGTTGTAGATAAAACTATATTCATGGGGCTGTATTTATTGAGAAAGTTCATAATTTGAACACATTGGAAGGAAGATAGAACTCAAAAGACACAAATATTCATTATTTTTTTTTCTAATCACTAATATGTCAGACAAACTCTGGTTGTTATTTTGTAGATCATCTTGCGTGAGGATGATACAATTGTGTTGTGTTGTTTACTCTGAAATTAGCACACAAAGCACATACAGGCATCTGGAGGTCGAAACAGTGGTGTGTTAAAGATGCTGCTGTGAACACACACACTGTGAACACGTACACTGTAAGTACGCTCACTGGGAATACATACACTGAGAACACGAACACTGTGAAAACGTACACTGTGAACACATACATTGTGAACACACTGTGAACACGTACACTGTAAGTACACTCACCGTGAACACGTACACTGTGAACACAGTGAGTGTAAAAGTGATTCATATTATCAACAGTGGTACCTGGCCACTATACGATTATTAGTACTAAAATATGCATGTACCATCATAATATTGGTGTCAGCTTCACTTCAGACTTTCCTCGTCTGTATGATGCTCTAGATTTAACAACGGAATTTCACTATACAGGGTGTCCCACAAAAAAGAGGCTCGAAATTTCAATTTATAAAACTTTAAATCTATTGCATGTAATTCAGTTCTGCAAAAATATTTTTTGAATACAGCTTTTGTATATCAATGTTAGAAATTTCATTTGATTATCTCTCATGGTATTCGTACAGTAGCAATTTCACACTGTCTACCGAAAAGCCTTTTTGAACAAGGGTAAAAAAGCTTAAAATTAGATTTCAGATAACTTTTATTTTATTATAACTAATACTATTCAATCCTTTTAATTCATCCATAGTAAGATGATTCGATAATAAAAAATGAACATTTGGAATTATTGCTCTAAGGTTCATTTCCTTCCACGTGTCTTCCATTCCTATCAAAGCATAATTAAGCTCTTGATCTCATTGCTCTCATGGCTCTCTTGATCATTTCTGGATTATTTTTGAGCAAATTTACTTCATGCGTTATTTTTTTCACGCAACTGGTTTATGTTTTCCGGAGGCCTGCAGTAGACTTATTCTTCAAATATCCCCATAGAAAATAGTCGCAGGGAGTTAAATCCGGGGATCTGGGTGGCCATTCAATATCATGACTCAATGCTACAATGCGGGTGCCAAAAAGCTCTCTTAACCGTTCTTTGACAACACATAAACGATGTACAGGAGCACCGTCCTGAAACCACCAGAGCTTGTTAAATCGATTTGCGTAAATGCGTCGGAGTTCAGGGACTATTACTTCGTTGATCAAATCCAGATAAGGAACACCAGTGAGGTTATTATCATAAAACAATGGGCCAACGAGAGAGCCATTTCCGCATAAGCCAATCCAAAGACCTAGTTTATCCTCACAAATACTTTTTTCGTAGTTCCATTCTGGTGGGTTGTTTTGTGGCGCATATTTCTTGACATTATGATTATTAACTTCGCCATTCATGAAAAAAGCTGCCTCATCTTCAACAATAATGTTATCAATAAATCGATCAGGTTTGCGAAGAAACCATCCAACGAAATTTTCACGACGAACATAATCATTGTCAGTGAGTTAGTGTCTTAAATGCATCTTGTATGGATACCATTTTAAATCTCTTTTAACAATCCGGTTAAATGATGATTTTGACAACTGCGAGTCGTTTTTTCTGCATGATAAGGTTTTTCGTTTTTTTGAATTATCGTCTGAACCATTTCAGTGTTTTCTTTAGTTCTCACAGTTTTCCTTCTACCGGAACAGCATTTGTTAAGATTCAAGCAAGTACCTTTTGTTCGGTATTTCCTGACATTATTCTGAATCACAGACTTGCATGGCGAACGTCTATCTGGAAAGCATTCTGCAAATACATGTTGTATTTGTTTAATATTTCCAGTTCGAACGTAGGTTGTTACTATAAACACTGGTTGCTCTGTTGTTAGCTGCATGATGAAGAGTTATATTAAGGTGGTTATTTGATATCACTTAGCAAAGGACAGTTTACATTAATGCTCCCATTTTCATAGTTACAGTCTGTCATGACAGTTGTAGTACTGATACATGTAAGTTTATTAACAAAATATTTTTTACAGAATAGCTACATGCTACAATAGCTACACTAGCTCTAAAGTTATATAAATTGAAATTTCGGGCCTCTTTTTTTGTGTGACACCCTGTATAATAATACAGAGTTTGTTGCTGGCTTGCTTGGTCCGTCTCTCCGTGACGCTCTTAAGGATTTAGATAGGAGGAAATTCGGTAGGGTATACATGTATTCATTGTATTGTGGATACCAAAGGCACATCCTTCAATGTGGAAACTCCTTCGCAAAGCCCGCGTCCACTGGCAAATTAAACGAAATAATTTAGTAAAAACACGTAAATTTTTACGTATGGGTCTACTAGTTAGGTATATGAACAAGTGCTGCTCGTACTACATCTACTTTTCACTGACGTCGAGTAGGTAGCGACCTATACTTGTGTTGCACAAGCTTCTGGCTCGAATCCCCACGCAGCACTCGAATTTTTCTTGCTTGTGACGCACAAGGCCACGAAGACTGACTGAGAATCGAACTGTTTGATCAAAGTTTCAGCTCATCTCTACGCGTCCCTACCAGCCTCTACCTCAAGATACAACACAAGATAGACAGCAACAGTCGCTGAGAGCGTCATCGCTTACAATCCTCATGCAGCACGAAAAAAAGAATCATAAACTTCATTTGTAATCGTGTATAGAGAACATATAAGTTGACCATTCAAATTTCAATGCAAACATCTTCGCATCAAACTAACAACAACGAACATGCTAGCATTAAAATTCAAATAGTCAACTAACATGTTAGCATTAAAATTCAAATAGTCAACTAACATGTTAGCATTAAAA
This sequence comes from Trinorchestia longiramus, assembly GCA_006783055.1. Lineage (NCBI taxonomy): Eukaryota > Metazoa > Arthropoda > Malacostraca > Amphipoda > Talitridae > Trinorchestia > Trinorchestia longiramus. The sequence goes on from VCRD01005652.1 coordinate 4,677, forward strand.
TTCAAATAGTCAACTAACATGTTAGCATTAAAATTCAAATAGTCAACTAACATGTTAGCATTAAAATTCAAATAGTCAACTAACATGTTAGCATCAAAATTCAAATAGTCAACTAACATGTTAGCATTAAAATTCAAATAGTCAACTAATATCTTCTGTTTATTCGATTGCAAAAATGATTTTATTTCTTTTTTTCGTAGTGCATGAGGGGTTGCAATTCCACTGAAAGTTGCTCAGTGAGAGCCTCAACTGAACGCTTGTATCCCTACCTCCATTTCCGTCATTCGTTGGGAATGCATCGCACCACCCGCAGCTTTGAAAAACTTTTTCACGGAATTTTGCCTCAGCCAACATTAGAAGTCCCATTTCCTGTTGCCATCTCTTCAGAACTTATTCTTATCGTAGAGTTTAGGCATGCGCTCCAAAAGTTGGGCAGGAGGTGGAGAGGAAGAACAAGTTTGGTTAAATCTTCTTTGATGCTTGTTTTTTTCTTTTTTAATGGGTGCAGGGGGAGGGAATAGGTGGCAACTCAAGTGTCCTACTAGAACTTAGAAAGAATTTGCATAATATTTTTACACTGCTTTTTTTACTTTGTAGAGATAAGTTACACCTTCGGACTGAAAATTTTAATACTTGTTCTCTTCACTGAAGCCTAAGATATGTTTAATACACTTTACTCATTGTGTTTATTCATATAGTTATGATTAATATGTATGATATTACCTGGATATAAAGTTGACTTTTAGATTTGAATCCAAACTTCGCGCATTAATTTTTATACTACGTTTTACAGTTACGTAACTTGACTGAATGCAAACCTTTCGAATTACTTGATGATTCTGGATACAATAGTACTAAAATAATAATTTTTATTTTCGTTAAACAACGGCATAATGCCTTTGAAACCACGCAGCCCAAGGAATGTGTTTAGTTGCTTAGATTCAAGAGAAAATGGTTCTTAACCCTGGCCTTTTTAGATCAAATTTTCTGTTAATTTCGATTGAAATCCTTCACGCTAGACTTGAATTTTACTGAATTTAGAGTTGTTTTTCAGTTTTAGATTGCAACTGAAGTCTTATTCAGTAATATGGCTATTATAAAGGTCATATGCTGCAACCAGTTAAATCTAATTCTGCTCTAAGTTTTTCCTTCACAAACTGCCACTACAAAGTCCTTGATTTCCATTCTCACTGTTACAAAAGTTTTGCCTTTACGGAGAAAATAAGTTTCTGGAACGCAAGATTAACTTGTTCGCAATTCCGTTATTTTGACCACCAGTTGCGTTGAAACTTATTTTCTGGATAGCCTCACTCCTAAACAGTAAATTCTATGTATTTTCTATGTAACTTATAGAGCAAATATGATACCACAGCTAAATTTTTATGGTAGGTAAGCCCTAAAGCGCTCACGATGCCATAGCTAAATTTTCAATTTTTCAAGTAATTTTTAGGTTGCCCAAGTAAGTTTTAAGTTCTCCAGGTAATTTTTAAGTTACCCAGGTAAATTTTAAATTCTCCAGGTAATTTTTAAGTTGTCCAGGTAATTCTCAAGTTATCCAGGTAAGGCAGGGCATGACCTAAAAACTTCTTTTGTAGGCGCAGCAAGCCTGTGCGTTAAGCCTACATTAGGCCTACGTATTAGGCCTATACATTAGGCCTATGCATTAGGCCTATGCACAGGCGGTGTAGCTATGCTAGTTTTTATTTAAATAGTGTTAGGGTACAGGGAATTAATAGCCTTAAGATACATGGTACATGTAAAGAATAGTGTTATGATACATGAATTTAGTAGTGTTACAGTACAGGAAATTCAACAGTGTTAGAATACACAAAATTAAATAGTGTTGGGGTACAAGAAATTAGATAATGTTTGCGTGCATAGAAGCCTAGCGCAAGGAAAATTGTTCTTAAATAAGTTCAAAGCAAGAGTTTTGATGTAAAACAGAACACAGACAACGCAATACTGGGTGAGTGGCATCGAACGTGTTCATATTGTGAGGAAAAGCAGCGTGTGAGGGAAGGCAGTGTGTGAGGGGAGGCAGCGTGTGAGGGAAGGCAGCGTGTGAGGGAAGGCAGCGTGTGAGGGAAGGCAGCGTGTGAGGGAAGGCAGCGTGTGAGGGAAGGCAGCGTGTGAGGGAAGGCAGCGTGTGAGGGTATACTTGTCACAATACACATTAGAAGATCCTGTTATTCCTAAAAACCTCCAGCATTCTTTTTGTCAACTCAGCTAGCTATGTGAATAGATCATTTTCCCATTAATTCCTCGTCAAATTAAAAGAGTTATTAGACTTTCATTTCTGATAAAATGAAATCCATTATAAAATTGTAAGCTTTTGAAAACTTTATTGCCTTCGAAGTAACAATTCCATGGTATGTTCAAATGGACACAACAAAGTTAGTTCCAAGGGGAAAAGAAGTTAACATTTGTTTGGTTTACTTTCTTTCTGTTCCCTCCAAGACTGAAAACAAGCGAGTGTTGTGTGTGACTTGGGTAACGAACTTGTATGAGAGCTGCCATGTTTGCACCTTGTTTACGTGTCTGTAGCTAGTGTACGTGTCTGTAGCTAGTGTACGTGTTCGTACCCTGTGTACGTGTTCGTACCTTGTATACGTGTTCATACCTTGTGTACATGTTCGTACCTTATGTACGTGTTCATACCTAGTGTACGTGTGCGTACCTTGTGTACGTGTTCATACCTTGTGTACATGTTCGTACCTTGAGTACGTGTTCGTTGTGTACGTGTTTGTACCTTGTGAACGTGTTCATACCTAGTGTACGTGTGCGCACCTTGGTCTTAAGACTAAAGACTAAGTCTTACAGTACAATTTGTTAAGAGAATTACAGTCTCATTTCATTTTATTCTTTTAATTCAATAGAATTTGTCTGCTTTTTATCTCAACATTTCAGGACGGAGGAATACAAAATTCTCTTGGTTATGTTATTTATGAATTCATTATTTATTCAAAGTATAAATGAGGTGCCTAGGCTTCTTATTTTTCACGAAGAAAATTAAAATAATATAAGTCACTTTATCGAAGGCATGTTTATTGTGAGATTGATGTGGCCACGGGTTATTTGCTTTTCAAATTTTTGTATTTTTCTTGTTCGAGTGATTCCAAAACGAAAAAAATGTATTACAATTTGACGAAATTCGCAGATTCGAAAACTCAACCTGACTATGAGTTAAATCAATGAAACTAATTTAAGATTAGAACTCAAAACATAAGACTTATTGATACAAATCCAGTCTGTCCGCCTTGAAGAATGGCTGAAGGATGTGACTGAAGGATGGGACTGAAGGATGGGACTGAAGGATGGGACTGAAGGATGTGACTGATGGATGTGACGGAAAGATGTGACTGAATGATATGACTGAAATATGTGACTGAAGGATGTGACTGAATGTTATGACTGATATACGACTCATCGACTCGAGTATAACTGACAGTAGACTTCAATATCAATCAATGAGATGATATCTCACTTTTCGAGGCTGCCTTTGTATGTAATGGGATTTTCGTTGCTGATATGGCAAAAACATCAGACAGCAGCCCGAGATGGTATTTCCCACGTCATTTTTTATTCTTTTTAAAAGCTGGAACTGCGATAAATGGGCGCCATTATCCAAAAAAAAAGAGGCAGACGCAATCTAATTCTACTGCCAGTAGCCAACTTGTGCTGACAATGTTGAATTTGAGTCTGACAACTTCAGCTTGACGGCAAGTGGAATGTTCGTACTGATGTCCGTAGACTTTTTGAATTTCCAAACTAGGGTTCACCAAATGAGTGACGACGGTGAAGTTTTATGTTGTTTTTCGGGCTTCAATTTGCTTTAACGTTTCGAAAAGATACGAGAGCAATGCGCATAGTATATAAAATATATATATCTTATATTGTAAATACGATGGGAAAATAACGACATGGGAGAGATTATATAAGTCATAATATTGTAAAAATAACCCTCATTTTAATATTTGTACTTCTCGTCGTACACTTAACACTGAGGAACAAGTTTTAAATAAAATAAAATACTTTACTTCTAGGTCTGTTTAGCAGAAATAATATTTCCATTGTTTCATGTTTTCATGTATATTTTTCTTGCAAAATGAGCTGTACTTAATGTATCGATGGCATATGTGTACTGTATGTACTGTGTACACTGCATATACCTTACATTACCATTAACTGTGTGTACTGTACATGCTGTACGTGCTGTGTATTCTGTACGTGCTGTGTTCTGTACATGATGTACATGCTGTGTATTCTGTACATGCTGTACATGATGTACATGCTCCAGGTCTCTTCGATTGGTTTCTCCGTTGATTGCTTGAGTTTCATACGTGTATGTTGGTTAAGAGAATTAAGATTCTGCTACTTCTTACCTTCTCATACTAACTTTTTCTCTTTGCTCCTATGTAGGAGTACACATCATGTAAGCTATGTTCGAGTACGTGTATACGGTCACTTTGTCCATGTAGTATATGATGCATATAATCTATTTTACATGTAGTCTATGCCACACTTCACATGAATAACATTATCTCAAATGTACCCACATATCTACATAAACTAAGCTTTCCCCCCCTCTCCCCCCTTCCCATAAAACCAAAAAACTTAAAATGAATGTTACAACTTTTTTTATTCATGACGTTGACGAAAAACTTTATTCTCAATTTTTGTTAAAATTGCAAATTGTTGCAATTAAAATTGTTAAAAATTTCGTTAAAATTGCCTAATCGTTTGTTAAAATTGCATTAAAACGAAGCTAGAAATCTGGATCTGTGTCAGTCTTCCCTCACACTAGAGAAAAAGCCCCCGTTTTCCCCTGTTTTTTACTCCATTACAAAACAAAAGACGAGTCACGACTCAGACTTCCAGAGTACGTACTGCGTCCCAAACTTGGCGGTGCAGTAATTACATTTTTTGCAGCAATACACAACTAATTAACTGAGCTCAAGCGTCATGGAGCTATGCAGGGTCAACAGAGATACTTTACTGGGAATCTCTATTCCGGGTTTCTTATACAGAAATGTTCTAGATTTCTTAGGCATTTGTGATAGAGCATAGACTGGAAAATAAAATTTAACATTTTAAGGAACTTATCTGTTACGTCATGGACTTAAAGTAAAGATATTGGAAGTCGCTTAGATTTTCATAATAACTTTTGAAACAATCAAACTTCTCGAATATAACTTTTACATGTGGTTTAACTTCCCTATTATTAACGTATTGTGATTCATTATTTTCTGATTAGTTATTGGTAAAATACACGTGAGTATAAATGTTTTGCAATTATATGCACATGTTTGAGTAAAGTCAAGCTATAAAATGCTTAGGATACACGCTGCAGAGCTACAGGTCGATGAAGTAATACTGATACAATGTGACTTCAATATAATATTCATACATTATATATATTTACATGATATATATTTCGTTTAATACATAATATAATGCATACATTATATCCTCAGCAATCGAGTGTTTATGGTACGGAGAAAATATAAGAAAATTTTATCATGCTTTCAATTGTTGAACAGCATTTACCTCACTTTACCCACACGACAACATTGAAAACCATTGATTCTAAATTCTGTCCGATGTTTGTCGGAAAATTTTCACGGGACGGCCTATTGACGAACACAATACAAGTTTCTGTGAGTTTTATCTGAAGAACGTCTTTCAACTAAATATATGAGATAATTCTTTGGGTATTGTAAAACAATTTTAAAAACAGGGACATCAGCATCGTTATGAAATGATGCACACATCACCATAGCTAAAATAAACAAATAAAGAGATCTACAACGTCATGCCGCAGCAGCACTGAGTCTCTCAAGACTAGTCGGTGAGAGGGAGCGCAGCGCAGCACAACTTCCCACACTGCCAGCTTGAGGCGCACTGAGGGCAGTCAAGGCACCCGAGGGGAAATACATTCTTTTAGAGCAGCTGCGAATTCCAAAAACATTCATTCATTTTAAAATCGTCAACTTGACGGAACGAAAGCAACAATTTGCAAATGTTCGAATGTTCATTTTTTGCACATTTACCAGGGATATGAATCTAAAATAGATACCTGCATGTCTGTGTGTGTGTTCTGTGTGTGTTGCGTGTGTGTTGTGGTTGTTGTTAGTGGTAACGCAGATCTGCTGTCATTAGTGGAGTAGTGACATTTACGGTCACTAGAGACGCTAGAAATAGAAATGCAAACATGCATGGCACTAACTGAACGTAGTAATAATAAAATAAAGTAATGACGCAACAACTGAACGTAGTAATAGTAACATAAAGTAATGACGCAACAACTGAACGTAGTAATAATAAAATAAAGTAATGACGCAACAACTGAACGTAGTAATAATAAAATAAAGTAATGACGCAACAACAGAATGTAGTAATAATAAAATAAAGTAATGACGCAACAACTGAACGTAGTAATAATAAAATAAAGTAATGACGCAACAACTGAACGTAGTAATAACAAAATAAAGTAATGACGCACTAACTGAATGTAGTAATAACAACATAAAGTTATGACGCAATAACAGAACGTAGTAATAATAAAACAAAGCAATAGCGCAATAATTGAACATAGCAGCAATAAAACAATGCAATGACTTAACATTACAAAAACTAATCATTGAAAAAAACAAAAATTGCAATAACAAGGAACATGGAGAACTAAAATACAATTTGAAATAACACGGTAGGTCACGTTAACGAGTCCACACCGTGCTGTATAATTGCTTACACTTTCAAATAAATTTTAATATAAAAATTGTGGAATTTTAGTTAATTTAGTCTTCAAGGACTTCAAAAGCCGACACTTTTCATACATATGAGAGTAGGAAGGAAAGTGGAAGGAAGTAGAAAGAAAGGTGGAAGGAGGTAGGAAGGAAGTAGGAAGGAAGTAGGAAGGAAGTAGGAAGGAAGTAGGAAGGAAGTAGGAAGGAAGTAGAAAGGAAGTAGGAAGGAAGTAGGAAGGAAGTAGGAAGGAAGTAGAAAGGAAGTAGGAAGGAAGTAGGAAGGAAGTAGGAAGGAAGTAGAAAGGAAGTAGGAAGGAAGTGTACTACACACAAATGTATTACAAATAAAGATGTAAAAAAATGAATACTCGGATACAAAAATCAAGATTGTGGGAAAATTTACTGATGAAGCATGAAAATTGAATGAATACAAATATTTAAAAAATAAAAGATACACAGAAATAAAATGCTTGTGCAAAGGATTCAACTGCTAAAAACTAAAAGTTGATTTAGTAAGAGTTATGGAAAAGAACTCGATGAAAACACTGAAATCGGTTAAGCACAAGATGAATAAATGGATGAGTCCGTGGCTGGTGGTGAATAAAGTTCTTTTTGATGATGAACAAAATGATGAATGTGGGTGATGGATTGAAGGCAGACTAAATAAAACTGAAATAATTCACACAAATGTTTTCTGATGAACATGCGCTAAAAAGACCCAATATTTCATACGAATATTATGCTGATCGATTCAAATATTATGCACATCGACACAAATATTATGCTGATAGACACAAATATTATGCTGATCGACACAAATATTATGTTGGTCACCACAAATATTATGTTGGTCACCACAAATATTATGCTGGTCACCACAAATATTATGCACACATGTAAACGCCCATCTAATTCATACAAATATTATGTTGATGGATACGCAAACATTATACGAATAGACCCACAAATAAAGAAACTTGAATTATGTTCCTCTCATGTAGACAAAAAGCCTGTCGACGGAAAGAGCGCAAGAAAAAGGGAAACGTTTAGACAGCGGCGATAAAAAATATAGGCCTCGCAGCAAGGCCTAGGCCTAGGCTGAGCCTTAGGCCTATATCTGCTTTACGACCCTCGAGTTTGCAGCTGCTGGGTGCGTTAATTAAATTCTTAATCCTGTACTGGCATAGGCCTCTACTATTCACACACGCACACTCACACGCACAGCTACACAATCACTCGTTCAGATGTATAACAGTCATTAGTTTAACCAAGCGAGAAAACTGGAAAACCTCTCCTTCAATAGCGATTTCTAATTTATATCCTACTCGTACTCCTACTCCCACATCAACTCGTACATCTACTCGTACATCTACTCGTACATCGCCTCGAACATATAACTGCACATCTTATAGTATTTCACCACACTTTACAATTGCAGAAAAATCCGTGTGTTATAACTGCATTTTTATCGACATAATCATATTTCCAGAATTCCACTGCCATTTATTAGATCGTAATTGCATTTTTATAGACAATCGTATTTTCAGTATCGCAGTGCCATTTATAAGATCGTAATGGCATTTTTATAGACAATCGTATTTTCAGTATCGCAGTGCCATTTATAAGATCGTAATGGCATTTTCACAGATATAATCGTATTCTCAGAATGGCAATGCCATTTATAAGATCATAATTTCATCTCCATATAAACTAATAATAAAAGTAAAGTATATTAAAACTACATGCATGCTAAAATAATGCATGTTAAACCAGTCCTTCACATTGCATATATAAACGCACATTCAAATGATCAAAGAGCTCACTCTGGCTGCGTTCAGCTTAGAAATCTTAAAATTAAAGCCTTAGCGGACCTCGACGCAAGTTCTCATCTTAAATTTCACTTAAATTTAGTGCAAAACTACAAGGCCGTAGCAAGAAATTCTTGTGCTACGAGGAATTAAAGATATTTATTGAGGTCTTGGAAGTAAGTCCTTGCAAAAGGCGCGAAATTCGTGGGATCTGACGGGAATTTGAGTTGAATTTTAAATACGAATATTCTTGGGGTTGGTTTGATTTTAACCATGCAATATGAATACGAATACCTGGCTTGATTTGAGTAGAGCATAAGATGATCTGAGGTTTATTTGAATCAAATCATAAAATGATGAGAGGTTTTTTGCGTTAAGCCATAAAGTAAGTTGAGGCTCGTTTAATATAAACCATAAAATGACCTAGACTTGCTTTGTTTGGAACCATAAAAAATGACCAGAGTTTGCTCTGAATTAACCATAAACTGAGCTTGCATTGGGGAAAATATGAAATTGACTTTGTTGTCTTTGATTTAAACCATAAAATGACCACCATTGCGCTAGAGCTTCGATTTCAACGACCGTGATAGACTTTGATGTTCTGCAATCACTGCTGTTATTGGCTGAATGCTGCTGCAGGTGACCCAATCGCATAGCTCGTTATAACATCCAGTTACAGGTGACTCAATATTTTCCTTTTTTGACGACATTTCGCCACCGACGATAACGTTCCAGTCCCGCTTTGATATTTTTTGCACATCCTGTGATGCGTAACTTCAGTGTATAGAACAGCTGCTAGACACAGAGAGCTCTGGTTTTGGATGTGCAGTAGCCTTTATGTGTCATACTTCCCCATACATGATGCACAGCTGTGACAGGATGAAGAGGTGCGGGATAGAATCATGCTAAAACGCCTTGAATGTACAATGGTATTCATGTAGAACAGTGGTTCCCAAGTCCCCGGCAGCGGACTGTATCGGTCCGTGGATCAAATGGTATCGGTCCGTGGATCAAATGGTACCAGTCCGTGGATCAAATGGTGCCAGTCCGTGGATCAAATGGTACCCGGGCATACAAAAACATTTAATTATTTGCATGTTATTTAGTGTGATGTATTTCTCTCTGGGATGTGCGAATTTTCATGGACGAAAGGTTATTGGGGTCGCAGTAAAATTATCAAACGTTGACCGGTACGCGGCGATAAAAAGGTCGAGGACCACTGATGTAGAACATGATAGTGATGCACGCAACAGAAGAAAAGGCAAATAAACACGTAGTAGGGTTATGAACTTGTTTTTAAGTATACTATAAGTTGCTTGTTATTTTTTCGTCCTCCTGGCCATAGAAAACTGAAACTTAGAAAGTTGAAGCTTGTCAAGAGTTTGGCTATGTGGCCTTTGTGGTTGTGAACATACTGATCTTAGATAAAATGGTTGGCGTCTTCGTCGTACTTTCTGATGTCTAGAGTGTCCATAAAGTCTCTCTACCATTCCAAAAATTTATTAGCGAGAATGGTAAAGAGAGTTTATGGACACCCTGTAGAACTGCACGTAGAGATATTGAGAAGAGGAGATCTTGATAAGGAGTGACGATTCTAGACCTAGGCAGCCGCCTTAATTAGTGTTCTTGTGCAGCCTTACTGAGGCATCTTGCTTGCTGATGGGTCCGTCAGGAGTGGCGGATGAAATCATAGTAAAGTTATTCAGAAGAACTTCCTGTAAGATGTAGCGCAATCTTGGGTGAGCTAGCGATACACTACAGATGCCCCACCGCAAGATATTCAATGGAGAGCTTATCTCTCCCACTTGTGTAGAGTGGGAGTGACGAGCTGAAGATATTCAATGTGAAGTCAACATACCCCAGGGATAGACCCCAACCACTTGATATATGTGCGCACAGCGCTCATTTCTTTTCCTTCCTAGTATGCCTTTCCGTTTCACTCCTTTACTTAGGTACACCCTGTGCCAAACTCTCTCTCAAACCTTTCCTATTGGCACCGACCGACCGACCACCGCTTTCTTAAGATAAAAGAGCGTAAAAATTCGAATCCACTGAGAAAGACGGGAAAATTCGAACCCAATGTAGTAACAAAATCATGATGCGTTTGGAGATAGACGAAGTACTGACTGTATTTAAAGGTACCTCATTAACCACCGTTGTCGTGACCGCATTGATCGATTGTACGACTCAAGTACTAAAACTGCTACCAGAATAGCGTGTCCGATAATGTTGTGTTTGCTTGTGTGGTGTTTTGAAGCTGTAGTAGAGGTGGCCGGTGTGTTCTATTATAAGACTGTATTGTGCGTTGAGAAAGAGCAGTTGTAGCTCTTCGTGAACATCGCTTAAGGTGCAAGTAAATGAGGGCAGAGAAAGGTCATAACGCTCATAGTGCAGGCACAGGAAAGCAGAGTTAGGTTGTAACGTTGATGTATCTGAACACGAGCTCAGCACACGTAGGGTAAAAAGTTTCACATTTTGAAAAGGTGGGCGAACCAGAAAAGACCATGATGCAGTGGAGCAAATTGAGACGAAGTTGAAGACGAAAAGAAGTTAATTTTTCTGAAATTAATTGAGGCGAAGCAGAGCTCTTTATTGAAGTGTGTCTCTAGACTCCTTATTGAAGTGTGATCTGGAAATGCACTTCAAAGTAATCACGAGCTAAATCTCAGAAGCGGGAGAACTGAAAAACTTCTCTTGATGAAAACAATATGGTTATTTTTTTACAAGTATACCGTCACACGTTATACGTTACGTTACGTTACGTTGCGACCTTACGTTACATTAAGACATGGGTCTCCACCTCATCGATAACACATGGGTGCTATATGTAGGTACATATATGTACATGTATGTAGGTGTAGGTCCGACATACAGTGGGTGTTACGTAATATCCTCTTGATGCTTTACTGAATTCGAGTGCGTAATACATTCGTATTCGTGAAAGATACAACAAAAATAATAAAATATACGACGTATTCATTCTGTTTGTCACCAGCCCATAACGACTGTTAGTACCATAATAACCATAATAACCATAATAACTATAATAACCATAATAACCATAATAACCATAATAACCATGATAACCATAATAACCATGATAACCATAATAACCATAATATCCATAATAACCATGATAACCATAATAACCATAATAACCATAATAACCATAATAACCATAATAACCATAATAACCATAATAACCATGATAACCATAATAACCATAATAACCATAATAACCATAATAACCATAATAACCGAAATGACCATAACTACCAAAACGATCATAGCGACTTTAATGACCTTAGCGCTTATAAATTTTTTGAAGACCATAACGAACATAACAAACATAATGACCATAATAACCATATTGACCATAACGACCACAATGACCCCACTAATATATGAAACGTAATTGTAGAAATTTCATCACAAATATGTGAAAGTATCAAATGAAACTTTGTTTTGATGACACAAATCAGATCCTTTGATTTCAGGCAAAAGAATTTATCCATCCAATTATTACGTCAAGATTACGTCAGTTTGTTCTCTGAAAGCTGTCCCGAAGCCATCAGGTTATAATTACCTGCAGTTATAATTACTGCACTGGAATACGGCAGCGTGTGATGGGTTGATGCGTCTAGCAGCATGACTGTCTCTTGCAGTATGACATACATACTGGTGTGCTCTACTAGCCAGTATGACATACTAGTATGCCTGCCAGTATGACATACTGGTATGCCTGCCAGTATGACATACTAGTATGCCTGCCAGTATGACATACTGGTATGCCTGCCAGTATGACGTACTAGTATACCTGCCAGTATGACATACTGGTATGCCTGCCAGTATGACATAGTAGTATGCCTGCCAGTATGACGTACTAGTATACCTGCCAGTATGACATACTGGTATGCCTGCCAGTATGACATAGTAGTATGCCTGCCAGTATGACAGACTAGTATGCCTGCCAGTACGGCATACTAATAACACGAACAAACTGATGAATGTGCCACTCTCACCTGCTTCCATTGCTCAGAAGTACACTCAGCATGAGTATTTGCCCAAACTTGTCGTGCCTGTATTGCCTGCATAGCTTGTATTACTTGCATAGCCTGCATTTCTTGTATTGCTTGTATTGCCTGCATTTCCTGTATTGCCTGTATTGCCGGTATTGCCTATATTGCCTGTATTGTATGTACTGCTTATGTTGCCTGTATCATGGTTGGAGTAAACCTAAGCTTCTTTCTTGAACGGAAAGCTCGTAATTCACATTCCAATAATTGTTATTCGATAAATACTAATGCCGTCTGCTCACAGTTTGCTTGCAATCTTCCTTCTAGATTTTTTATTGAAAAAATAAATCTTAGAAAAATAATGTTGAAAAAGTGTTAAAGAAATGCTAAAGTTTCCAGGAGTACCAGAGCCAGGGCTTGTTAAAGCACTTAGAGCTGTTGAAGGAGCTCAAACCAAATATTAATCGAAATAAGAAAGAATATTTTTGCCATATGTATGAAAATAAATCGATTACTCATCAATAAAATACTTTGATATAACCTTTTTGCATATAAAATACGAAATTTAAAAAAATCCATAACAATTTGATCACTACTTTAGATTAGCTGTTAAAAGTTACATTATCGTTCGCAAAGTTCCATGAAGTTTTACCTTCTGTCATCTTAACTGAGCCTAATAACTTGTTCCCTCTTTTTTCAAGCATTGAGGGAGGGCTAATTTTCCAGCCAGCAAACGATCTCAACATTCGACAAGACTCCAAAGACTGCAAAACACGACGAATAAATGGCTGAAAAATTTATAATTTTACCCGTTTTGGGATACCGAGGTAGAACCTTAACCAAGTCATACACATATCAAATGCTACATCCATTACAAACCCGCTCTCTTTCACTGCCTAATAGCAACATTTAGCGCGTCTAGACCTGCATTTGTGGCGAGAAAAACTCTCTCTGATTCTCAGAAGACAAAACACGGACACAAAGACACGACGATGCTGGTTCTCGAAAAACAGAGAATTAGATTCGTCCATGCAATCAGTTGGGAGGCCTGCAGAGCTGTTTATTGCTTGCCGTATTTCTGGACACGAGCTCGACGGACCCTTAGTATTCTACGGAACCTCGGTATTCGAGGGAACTTCGGTATTCGAGGGAACCTCAGTATTCGAGGGAACCTCGGTATTCGAGGGAAACTCGGTATTCGAGGGAACCTCGGTATTCTACGGAACCTCGGTATTCGAGGGAAACTCAGTATTCGAGGGAACCTCGGTATTCGAGGGTAATGTCTTCCTTTACGATCAGAGACATGAGCAGGAAGGAGAAAAATGATCGAATAAAAGAGCATCGATATGATTTTATTGATTGTCTTCCTGTGTGACATGAAAAAAGTGACAAAAAAAGATATAAAGGACTTCCCTCCAGCGAGTGATATTTTTAACATTGCATGTTATTGTCACAAAATTTGTGCGTGTTATTGTTATTGTTATTGATGCATTGACACGAACTGATTGAAACGTTCAAGTCACGTACAGTGAAGCTGATAGAAAATATGAAGTTTTTAAAAAACTGACTCATCATTTACACTGTGATAATTTCCAGGAAAAATGTTTTTTCATTGCATTTTGTGTAAATCCTATGTACTGTGATGCAGTGTAAAACCCTTGTGTTGTGATGCAGTATAGAACCCTTGTACTGTGATGCAGTGTAGAACCCTTGTGTTGTGCTGCAGTGTAGAACCCTTGTGTTGTGCTGCAGTGTAGAACCCTTGTGTTGTGCTGCAGTGTAGAACCCT
>VCRD01005652.1:19050-30763 GCA_006783055.1 Trinorchestia longiramus
GTTGTGATGCAGAGTAGAACCCTTGTGTTGTGATGCAGTGTAGAACCCTTGTGTTGTGATGCAGTGTAGAACCCTTGTGTTGTGATGCAGTGTAGAACCCTTGTGTTGTGATGCAGAGTAGAACCCTTGTGTTGTGATGCAGTGTAGAACCCATGTGTTGTGATGCACAACGAACACAAGAGACACTATAACAAGAACTATGATCTCTAACCAATCAGAAAACGTGTTTATGCTATTTAAAATTATAGGGCGAAATGAGGTGTTCTTCTTTAAAATATGTATGCTTGTATGTTCTCCAGTTCTCACAATTAGTGATCACCTGGAAACCTGAATATTTTATTTTGAGTTCATTAGGAACGACATTTCTTTCGATGGTTCAGGGAACAAAGTTTTTAGACGGAAAAATACATTTTTTAATAACTGCAATCATGTTCAAAATGAATGTTACATTTCATTGTGTCAATGAATTAAATTATGTTTATAAAGTGGTTTCTTATCCTGTATAGGTTTTAACATGATCTGTTTGTGATGAAATTGGAATTCTTTAATCTTTATTAAATGTTTGGCTTCCAAACAACGCATGTTATCGTACAAACATCCACCGCACATTTATTTCAAAATAGAACGTGCTAAAATAAAATTTGATCATTTACTCATTATTAACCATTGACAATTATTATTATTCTTAATACTATTATCACACTTCGAATAATACACACTGTAATAGTCCCATCAACGTGTCTCTCAAAATGGCTTTAATTTTAAACTTTAGTTGTAATTCTTTCAAATAGCGTGAAAATTTTCGCAGAGCTCGACTAAACTAGCGGGTTATTCCCCTAGAGCCAAATACATTCGTAGGCTTGTTTGGTCATGCAAACAAGAACACGGTGGAATTTGTATGGAAATACGAGTTATTTCCGGCAGGAAAATAGACGCGTGTTTAAGTAAGCGACTACACTACTGGAAGTCAAGGAAATAAGGCTTCTGACCAGGATATTACGTAAAAAAGTAAGGTATTGGGATTAACTTATTCGAAAAGAAGGTATCGCTTGTATGCGTATAGCAGCGCTTTTTCAAAGAGGTGAATGCATTTAAATTTGATTAAAATATTTCTACAGAGAGCATTATAGTTTTGAAATAAGTGCTGTCATTTTGAAGTATAATACTTTTTTTAGATGAAATTCGTAATTTTGACCAGCTAATTGCATTATATTCAGATAATGATTAAATTTTTAATTGATTAAATTTTCAGACGGGGACATCTTAGAACGATGAGACAACAAATTGCTCATTTTTCTCTATTCAAAGCAATTACCGCATTCAAACTTTTTTCCATAACGTTAAAATAAATATAATATGTTGAATTAGATGTACCAGGACAAAAATTCACGAGCGACAAGTGAGACACATTGCACAACTTTGAAGTTCGACCCAGAATAAGGCATTAATTACAAAAATTTACGTATTGTAGGAGAAAAATTATAACTAAGGACCTCCGTGTTCAGTTGTTGGATGAAAATGCGTTTTTATGCAGTAAAAAAGTTCTGTCAAACAATTTTGTACAGTAGTAAACCGTGTTAAATAATTTTAAACCTGGATGTGTTCATATCACAAATATTGTGTGAATATACACGTAAAAATATTCGTCATAGACCATCTTTTTTATTCAATGTTAAGATCAATTTGAACACTGAGTTAGGTCAATATGAATATTTAACATAGTAATTAAAAATCTTTAACATAGTTATTAAAATTTTTTAACATAGTAATTAAAAATCTTTTACAAAGTAATAAAATATCTTCACCAGTGCACCAAGTGTTGACCTCTACTCGAGGCTTCACTTTTATGGTTAACTACAAATTATCACAGAAATGTAGAAATAATTCACGCAGTCCCATATTCAGAGACGCATGCTCATTCAAACTACACATTTAACATAAGAAAATTATTTCGCTTGAATAATTCAGTAGAGTACAAAAATCACGCAGACGTGCGTTGGAAACATATATTTCATCTATACTTGTGGATTTTGAAGTATTTTTTGTTGAGTAACTACATTTTCTGAAGGTTGAGAGTGTTTGCATGTTGCTTAATGCAAAATTCAGGTGTAGAACATCATTTTAGCTTCTACCAGCGTTCGAAATGGAATCAATTTTCACATGAGATATTCAAAAATCGAGAATTCAAACTTAATTAATACAGTCGAGCAGCAAAAGGATCGTCAAAGTTCTTTTAAAGATTGTCTTCAGTTTTCGTACAGTTCAAAATTTATTGAATAAGTCTAACAGTCAAACTATCGTATAATTTGACATTCATTTAAACAGTATAATTATGTCAATAAAAAATTATTCCAACAGTCAATCAACCATATTACAGCGCAATAAAAAAATATTTAAACATGCAAACAGCCAAATTAATCTAGAATTAAAATCTTATTTCAACAGTCGAACAGCAAAATTACCGTACTATTTAAAATCAACATAAACAGTCAAGGAATTAAATTGCCACAAATCACACTAAATACGCGTAGATTATGCCATAATATAGGAAAAATTTCCACCTGTGCGTCGGTTAAGCCAGAGCTTGATATCCCACCAGAACAAACTGCCAAAGCTTACACCTGAATTGCGTAATTTCCTTGCTTAATGGTCACGCACAAATACATCCAGGCAGCTCGGTAATAGAAGCCATAAAATTACAATTAATAACGCATTCGAAGACTGATATTCTAGGATACCTGCCCCATGCAGGTCTATTAATTTCGTAGGTCTGCCAGAGGCGTGCATCTTGCAGCTTCCAATTTAGCCTGCGGTCAAATTTAGGAAGATTAAATCCCCTTACTGCTGTATAAATCTTTCTCAGGCGAAGCTGTTGCAGATGTACAGGGGGCCGCAAAACGATCAAACATGCATACTTATATATTAATATTCTTAAGGCTATCGTACCTGTGCGTCACACCTTTCATTGCGGTATCTATTATACGGTTGGGTCGGGTCACGTTACATTACGTTACTTTGTGTTGGGAATCTTGAGTATGTTTTGGTTTTACATTTTTTTCCATTTTTTAATTTTTTAAATGGTTCAAATTTTCAAAAAATTTTAAATTGCTTTTTAATGTTTTTAATTTTGTAAATTTTCAAATGATTTAAGTTTTTGAATTTTTCGATTTTTTGAGTTTTTGGAATATTTTAGTTGTTTTTATTTTTTGATTTTGTTTTAATTTTTTAAATTGCTTAAAATTTTTCCTTTTTCTTTAGTTTTGGAATTTTTCAATTTTTTGAATTTTCGGATTTTTAAAAATTTTTGATATTTTGTCATTATTTGAATTTTTTTTAAATTTTTTTAATTTCTTGAAATTTTTGAAATTGTTTAAATTTCAAAAAGTACTGCTAGCGTATCAGTGATACCGACAATACCTTACTTATGTGCGAACCTGTACTATGCAAGCCCATGAAATTGCGAATTTTTGAACGTGACCCTTGCACTGAAAAGTTTGCCCACCCCAGAATAAGAGAACAAAGAGAAGCAGCAAGAGAGCGACAGAGAAGGAGCCGACAGCGCTTGCGAGAAGACGAAAGGCAAGCAACTCGTGATAGAAGCAGACTACGAATGCAACAGCGGAGGATGAATATGAGTCAGGAGGAGCAAGAATTGCATCTTCAAATCATGAGAAATAGAGATCAAGAAAGTCGAAATGATATGAATGATGTGGAGAGACAGCAATTTCTAGAAAACATGAGAAACAGATACCAAGAAAGACGAAATGATACGAACGAGGTGGAGAGACGGCAATTTCTAGGAAACAGGAGAAACAGAGACCATGAAAGAAGAAATAATAATAATATGAAACACCAGATACATTATACTGAAGCCATAGATGTCCGATGTCAATTTTGCGGAGCTTTAAGATTCCAAAGAGAACAACTAAATTGTTGTCATAATGGAAAAGTTTCACTTCCTCCCCTACAAGAATACCACAAAAATTTGAGATTACTCTTTGATGCCGACGGTACAGAGGGTTTTAATTTCAGACAGAATATAATAAACTATAATTCTGCATTTGGTTTCGCGTCTTTCGGTGCGAACATTAGACCTCCTCCAGGACGTGGACCGTATTGTTTCCACCTTACAAGGTCAAACTTACCACTACGCAAGCAACCTCCATGCAGATGACCCTGAAGAAGCAAGGTACGGCCAGCTCTACATCTTAGAAACCAATGAAGCCATACAAACTAGAGCAAATGCACACGAAAATGCTAACTGCTTAGTATCTAATGAGTCGCACTCAGTTCCCAGTGTTAAAATTCACGCATTCTGTGTTCTCCCTTGCATTCTACAGCAGATTTTTAATTCTCATGTATGATAAATTGACTATAAGTATGCTGCAATAAATGACAAATTAAGTTCAGTATATTATATTTACTCTTTAGAAAGTTTGCGTTAAGTTAAATGGGTCTTTCATTATATATAGAATATACACACACACTCATGCCCTGTGTTACATTATAGTGATTTCATTTAATTTTCTAGGATGGCATCAAAGTTGTTGAATCATATAATCAATGATTGTTAATTTATTCACTACCTGTAATTCATGCTACTGAACTAACCGCGAAGTATTCGCGGGTCTTGCTAGTACTTATAAGTTTAAGTATAGCGAGATGCTTCACAAATAAAATAAAATATATCTTTATTTTCAAAATCTAAACATGATGACATTTTATATCAAATGATTTTCGAAATCAGGTCAGTCAATTAGATGCCGTTACTTCTCACACTCTGTTTAAGGCGTTTACGAAAGTTTTACATGACTGGAACAAATCACATGTACTACTAGTAGACCCACACGTGAAAAAATTCGCGTATTTTTATTAAATTTTTCGTTTGATTTGCCAGTGGACGGGGGCTTTGCGAAGGAGTTTCCACATTGAAGGATGTGCCTTTGGTATCTACAATACAATGCTTACAATACATGTACGAGTATACCCTACCGAATTTTCTCCTCTCTTAATTCTTAAGAGCGTCACAGAGAGACCAAGCAAGCAATCAAGCAACAAACTGTGTATTATTATATAGTGGGATAGTTGGATGGTGAGATTTTGCCGCTCTCTCTACATGAAGCATGTGATCGCTGCCTTGTGGTAGCGGATGCGGTCTGTATTTATGACCAGATCAACGGCAAATTTAGTACACTAGCAGGACCCACGAATAATTCGCGGTTAGTTCAGTAGCATGATTTTACAGGTAGTGAATAAATTAACAATCATTGATTATATGATTCAACAACTTTGATGCCATCATAGAAAATTAAATGAAATCACTATAATGTAACATAGGACATGTGTGTATGTGTATATTCTATATATAATGAAAGACCCATTTAACTTAACGCAACCTTTCTAAAGGGTAAAAATAAAATAGTGAACTTAATTTGTCATTTATTGCAGCATACTTATAGTCAATTTATCATACATGAGAATTAAAAATCTGCTGTAGAATGCAAGGGAGATTACAGAATGCGTGAATTTTAACACTGGGAACTGAGTGCGACTCATTAGATACTAAGCAGTTAGCATACTCGTGCACATTTGTTCTAGTATGTATGGCTTCATTGGTTTCTAAGATGTAGAGCTGGCCGTATCTTCTCTCTTCAGGGTCATCTGCATGGAGGTTGCTTGCGTAGTGGTAAGTTTGACCTTGTAAGGCGGAAACAATACGGTCCACGTCCTAGAGGAAGTCTAATGTTCGCACCGAAAGACGCGATACCAAATGCAGAATTATAGTTTATTATATTCTGTCTGAAATTAAAACCCTCTGTACCGTCGGCATCAAAGAGTAATCTCAAATTTTCGGGGTATTCTTGTAGGGGAAGAAGTGAAACTTTTCATTATGACAACAATTTAGTTGTTCTCTTTGGAATCTTAAAGCTCCGCAAGATTGACATCGGACATCCATGGTTCCAGTGTAATGTACCTGGTGTTCCCTATTATTATTATTATTTCTTCTTTCATGGTCTCTGTTTCTCCTGTTTCCTAGAAATTGCTGTCTCTCCACCTCGTTCATATCATTTCGTGTTTGTTGGTCTCTGTTTCTTATGTTCTCTAAAAATTGCTGTCTCTCCACCTCATTCATATCATTTCGTCTTTCTTGATCTCTATTTCTCATGATTTGAAGATGCAATTCTCGTTCCTCCTGACTCATATTCATCCTTCGCTGTTGCATCCGTAGTCTGTTTCTATCACGAGTTGCTTGCCTTTCGTCTTCTCGCAAGCGCTGTCGGCTCCTTCTCTGTCGCTCTCTTGCTGCTATTTTTTGTTTTCTTATTCTTTGCTCTATTGTTTTAGATTAGGGGTGGGCAAACTTTTCAGTGCAAGGGCCACGTTCAAAAATTTGCAATTTCATGGGGTCGCATAGTACAGGTTCGCACATAGGTACAGTATTGTCGGTATCAGTGATACGCTAGCAGCACTTTTTAAAATTAAAAAAAATCAAAAACTTCAAAAATTTCAAAAAATTCAAAAAATTTCAAAAATTCAAATAACTGACAAAATATCAAAAATTTAAATAATTCCGAAAATTCAAAAAATTCAAAAAATGTAAAACTACAAAAAAGGAAAAATTTAAGCAATTTAAAAAATTAAAACAAAATTAAAAATAAAAACCACTAAAATATTCAAAAAACTCAAAAAATTAAAAAAATTAAACCATTTGAAAATTTACAAAATTAAAAATATTAAAAAGTAATTTAAAATATATAAAAAATTTAAACCATTTAAAATATTACGAAATGGAAAAAAATTCTAAAACCAAAACATTCATTAAATTCCCAACCCAAAGTAACGTAATGTAACGTGACCCGACCCCAACCGTATAATAGATACCGCAATGAAGGGTGTGACGCACAGGTACGATAGTCGTAAGCGTATTAATATATAGATTTCCAGGATTGGCAAAATTTCACTGGAAAAATGCACAGCAATCCCAGCAACTAATTTGTTCTTAGTTAGAATTTGTTCTGCTTGAAAACGTATAAATAATGGTACTAGGTGTACTATAGGATTATTTAATGAATAACTTAGTAACCATACGTAAACATACAGTTTATATCATTCTTGATACACGGCGCATTAAGGGTAAATTTGACTGCACAGTACGATAATTAATGAAAATCAGAGTTTGTTCAACAAAAAGCTGTTCACTCAAGGAGTGGAGAGGGACCCTAGATAATTTTGTTCGAAAAATAACGATAGGAAAAATTTTTCAATCAAAATAGGTGCTTCTCAGTTCTCTCGTTATCGAGCTTCTGTCTTATTACAGGACATGTAAAACTTGAGTTACCAGTCTTGCACAAGCAGGTGTTTGAAGAAGCATCCTGCCAACGAGAGATATTGAACTTTCTGGTGGATCTCTGAGTCCATTATTATAAATATCAATAAGAATATCGTCGTAAACTGAGACTCATGGGAAAAATTTTAGATATAAGGATTGATTTCATTTAAGTTGAGTGAATATAGACGGCATGTACAGGGTGGGCCAAAAAAGGAATATACTCTTTAAATTGTAGTAACTTATTTTCTGTTTAGTTGAGGAAATATATACAAGCTGAGAAAAATTTAATCCAGAGTATGCATGTTTTATACCGCCCATTTGAACACAAATTTTATTATCATGTGGTATTTGATGCTATGTTTTCCAATATTCTCACTCTCTCACCGTAAAATGGGCCAGCTAACTCTTTACCAACGCATGTTTCTCGTGGAAGAAATGATACGCACAAACTCGAAGGCTGAAATAATAAGGAGGTTCCACAGGTTTTATGGCTTCACACCCACTCGGATAACTGTTAGTAAGGTACTCAACAAGTAGAAAGCAGAAAGAACTCCTCATAAATGTGACAAAAGACAATCTGGACGACCTCAAACGGGAAGGCTTCAAGCAATAGAGACATTCTGTGACCACCGAGATCTCCAGACTTGTTTCCCTTAGATTTTTATCTACGGGGCTCTGTGAAGGAGAAAGTTTTCAACATAAATCCAGATAGCATCACTGACATGAAGGAGAAAGCGCAGGAATTCATCGCAGCTACACACAGTAAAACTCTACGGAACGTATACGCTGATTTTGACCGTTAGATATCCCACTGAATTGAAGCCAGAGGAGATTAGTTTGAAAATTTGTAGCATATGTAAATAAATTCTCATTTTATCAGCTTTCCAATGATGTTTGTATTTATTTTCTCCGCTTTACAGAAAATACGTTATTGAAATTTAAAGAGTATACTTTTTTTGGCCACGCTGTATGTCTGCAGGAACCTTAGTTCACTTGTTCTTCAATTCAACATTTGTGTTAACACCTTCACTCCTATTCTCAGTCACCAAAGATAATATAAAGGTACAATACACATACCGTATAAACACAAAACACATATCCTACAAACACAAAACGAATCACACAAACACAAAACAAATACAACACAAACACAAAACCCACACCACACAAACACAAAACGTACATCACAAAAACACAAAACACTCATTACACAAACACAAAACACACATCACACAATAAGTTAGTCAAGGTCGTACCTGTCAATAAAAGGATGGAAAGGAAACTAAAATGACTATGAATAATTAACATCAATTTTTAATTGGCCCAAGTTATAGGCAGTTCAAACTTTAAAGGGAGCTAAAATTTATTCTTAAAGCAAAAGGGCGGAAAGCTTCTGAAAAGCAATTACTTTTTCAGTTAATAAATCCCAGGATATTGGAAGTTAATAATTATTAAATTTTATATATAAACCCAAGACTGTTTGGAAGCTTCGTGAAGCATCAAACAGAAGGCAGTGAATAATTTGTTATCAAACTTTTGTAAATTATAAAGTTTACCTTAAAAGAGTGTGTGGATATTTGTGGATTCACTGCGTGGATAATTTGAGATGAAAGAATTATATCAATAAATTTTGTCCGCTACACTAATACAAATATATACAAGAGTACTGAAAAGTGTCACAAAACAATACAATGCTAAACAATAAAGTTATAACCTTCTAATTTAACAAATGCCATCGCCGAAACATCATGAAAAAAATTTATCTAAACCCAAGCATCACAACACACTGATAACACAGCAGATAATGTCATAAACACGCACAAACACAAACACACAGCACACAAACAACAACACTCAAACACACCAGCACACAAAGCACATCAGAACGTAAACGCTCCAAACGAACACAAACACACCAACACAAAACACAGGAACACAAACACACCAGCACAAAACACACCAACACAAAACACACAAGCACAAAACACACCAACACAAAACACAGCAACACAAAACACACCAGCACAAAACACACCAGCACTGACCACACCAACACAAAACACACCAGCACAAAACACACCAACACAAAACACACCAGCACTGACCACATCGATCCCTCAGCCCTGGCGCCGGCCAGACCAGCACGACATCGGGGCTCCAAGTTTCATTTTTTTCTGCATTTCCTCTTCATTTTTCTTTCTTTTGGGATGGCGACACCCAGTTTGAGCTGCAGCACAGACCCTGTCTAGCTCCAGCCACGTTTTCCCCTTCCATCACATTTTCGAGGTCAGAATACGAAGCACCGATTTCTGATAAGATATGAGCATCAAATTCTGGGTCCGACGGACATTTCGAAATTAGTAAGGATAGCTTAGCTAGGTAGCTTAGGTTAGGTGAGGTTAGGTTAGGTTAATTTCGGGTTCAGTTTAATATTTTGGTTTGGGTTCAGGTGTGGGTGCAACTTCGGGTTGGAGACATTACGCCATGTGTATGTGGACAATATTGGTCATGTATTTCACTCACGAAACCACACACACACACATTTTGGTTCGTGCCTGGCACGATTCCATGCATGAGTTTGTGTTTCTAATGCAGTTTGTTCGTGATTGTGAAATACCTGCAGAATGTTGTGAAATATGAGAATGTTATCAATAGTATGGATAATGCTCTCGAAAATATTCATTATTCGTGTGATTGGACAGATTTTGAAATTTAAGTCACCAGTACTGAACCATTGTGTTTTATTCGGGTCTGTGGGATCCGTTGTCATTTTTACTACTGACACTTCTACTGTTTATAGTGCTTGTAATTGCGATGAAGTAAACATGTGTCATGTATTTTAACATAAAAGTGTTTGATTGTGAGGTATTAAAAATCACAAAATGCAACGGGTCAACCAGACCCACAAACACTGGCTGAGTAACGACAATATGAACACTACACGAAGGTTAAATATTTGATTCATTAGTATAGGTTCATTGTCGTACTTAATGAACATAACCTGCAATGGCTAATAGAAATATATATATATATATATATATATATATATAAGCATTCAATAGCATGATATTAAGAAGCATTAATAATAAATTTTCCTAAGTAATGGTGGCCAAACATGTGTATGCATTTATAAAGAAATATTCACGTACATTAATAGCGAAATAATAATAAGCACTTGTATTAAAATATTTCATTTGTATTCTCGATACTGTTGATATGACGCATCCTCAAAATCATTTTTAGGAATTTCAGTCATCAAAATGTGTTTATTGTGTCTTCACAATGTCATTGTATTCTTACTGTGCCTTCATTGTATCCTTACAATGTAGATATTGCATACCTACAATATCGTTATTATATCCTCATAATGTCTTCATTGTATTTTCACAATATACCAATTGTATCCTTATAATACTAGATTTACGAGCCAGACATCGCTTTCTTTATACTGAAAATATAATTCCGTAGCGAGAGACTAAGCGTCCTTCTCCTCTGCAGTCTCTTGGATCCTGATATCTCGTCTGTGTTGTTTCTTTTTTTGTGATTTCTGAATCATTCAAGAAGTTCTGTTGAAGTTCTGTTGAAGTTCTGTTGAAGTTCTGTTGACTACTTCATCATTCAAGATTTCTCTTGAAGTTCTGTTGATTTTTTCATCATCAAAGAAGTTCTGTTGACTCTTTCATCATCCAAGAAGTTCTGTTGAAGCTCTGTTGAATCTTTCATCATTCAAAAAGCTCTGTTGAAGTTCTGTTGACTCTTTCATCATCCAAGAAGTTCTGTTGAAGTTCTGTTGACTACTTCATCATTCAAGATTTCTCTTGAAGTTCTGTTGATTTTTTCATCATCAAAGAAGTTCTGTTGACTCTTTCATCATCCAAGAAGTTCTGTTGAAGTTCTGTTGACTCTTTTATCATTCAAGAACTTGGCATTGGGGGTTATTTACAAATTAAATTAAAAAACAAAGTGAAAATAAAGCGTTTTTCAAGTTTCGAATATTATATGAAAATTTTATTTTCAACGCAAAAATTTTCCCCAACGCACTTTTTTTGAGTGAAGGTTACAGATGGAAACAGTAACAAAAAACGATTTCCACTCTAATGACCGTAATCGAATTGTGCTGTGTGGAGGCTTCCACAAAAGTCTAGGGAAACTGAAACCCGTAATTGGCAATTACTTATTTTTACAATAGCCAATAATTGGCAATTATTAGCAGTTATATTAAGCGTACAACACGAGCATTGGACTGCAACGCAATCGAACACTAATTAAAAAATTCATTGAAGCCTGAACATTGTGGTGAGTTTCCTGTTGTTGCCTCTCACAGCCTCACTGCCTCACAGCCTCACTGCCTCACTGCCTCACTGCCTCACCGCCTCAAGCCTC
>VCRD01005653.1:0-32834 GCA_006783055.1 Trinorchestia longiramus
AGCAGTAGCAATAGTAGTCGTGGTACACTAGCAGTAGCAATAGTAGTCGTGGTACACTAGCAGTAGCAATAGTAGTCGTGGTACAGTAGCAGTAGTTGTGGTACAGTAGAAGTAGCAGCAACAGTAGTTGTGGTACAGTAGCAGCAACAGTAGTTGTGGTACAGTAGCAGTAGCAGCAACAGTAGTTGTGGTACAGTAGCAGTAGCAGCAACAGTAGTTGTGGTGCAGTATTACAGTAGTAGTAGCAGCAGCAGCAGCAGCAGCAGCAGCAGCAGCAGCAGTGAAGTAGTCAAGTATTAGTGGTGGTGAGTCAGTATGACGGGGGTGCCTGATTCACCTTGAAAAACCATCAGATACCAACGTGGCTTTGGGCCATGTTGCGGTTATCACTCTGCTTTGTAGCTTAGTAGTACTCGTAGAACAATGTGTGTATCAATCCAAAGATAGGCCATACGTTCAGCAGTAGTAAAATTTAAGGGTATAGTAAATAATATAATAAAACAATTTTGGATTTAATGGTAAAGAAGTATGTGAATGTATAATTTAACTGTTCTTTACCTATATGCTACGCTATAATTAAATACAGTTTCTGCAAATTTACTACAATTTTTCATATCCAACTTACGTTTTGATGGCGATAATTATTAATCAAACTTGTATTTCTTTTTCAAAGTATAAAACATTTTTACAGATTGTAAACGAACTACTATTCCTCAAATTATTTTGTAGAAAATGTATAATTGCTTTCATATATCGCACAACTTCATACATAAGTTGGCAACTGAATTGTTAATTCACTGAATATTTATTTCCGTCATCCTCAACTAATAATACCATATCAAGGTAAGAGCTGTAATAATCAAGCTTCATACTACTCACCAGTTCCTGGAACATGGGCGCACCACGCACGCTCTGGGCCGTGTAGGGGAGGTGAATGAAGTGGCCGATGTTGTCGTCTTCCTGGCCTCTGATCGAGCTTCCTTCATAACTGGAGTTACGCTCCCCATTGATGGAGGCCGCCATGCCATGTGCCCACGCTAGTCTAATCTGTTATCTTCACTTAACTCTGTTGTGAATTATTTCATTGCTTAGTCTCAAAGATACAACCTGTGATGAAGTACTCTCAAAGATGAGGAGCTGAATTTGGTTAAACAATTGGTTAAAACTATCTCTGTATATTAAACATTGGTACAACAATTTCGCGCTGCAATTGGTTGTTTGTTCAGTCCCTCCCTATAAGGAAAAACTCTTAGAATTGGATATATTCGTACCTGTGTTCACGATGCAGCGCAGATTTAAGTTCCCGTTTCAGCCGCAAGTTCCACTTGCCCAGAAGCGAAAAGATGAGGAACAACAATCCGTATCGAGAGCGGATGAATACGATCGACGGTAAAATCCTCGGCTCTTCATTTTTGATTAATTTCTACTTCTTGAAGTTGACCATGCAGTTGCAGTTGCAGTTGCTTAAACCAAGCTTATGTTTTTCTTCCTTCCTTACTGTTAGCAGCATCGCAAGATGACATGCGAATTGTCACAAGTTTAGAAGTGCGGCTTTGGTCTTCCAGAAGGCGTGGTGATCCCAGTTGAGAAGCGCGCCTGAACTTATGTTATTGGCTTCGTGGGTGTTGTGCATTGTACGAAGTTGAGTGTATTCTTTCTGTCGGATTAAGCTAATAAAATCCACGTAGTTCTTCGTGAACATTTTTTGAGCATTTGCATGTAACTTGAATATTGACAATGACATTAACTGATATTTAAAATTATTATGGAATGGCAATTGTATTTTTATACCCTATATGGAACAAGTAATTAAATGAACAATTTAATAAGCAACTTCATACCTTTCTTTTTGTAGCGATGTTTGATTTGTAATTGTCTGTTCACGTAACAAATTCAAAATATTTCAGTACCCAGTTATTCACTTCACAAATTCAGGAGCATTCCAGCCACAGAGTTAACAAATTTGAAGTCGGTGTCGGGGGACGGAAAAGTAGACGGAAACCAAATCAGAAGCAACGAGTTTAAACTTCTAAGCGCACGTCTAGTTCGCATACATTAAAATGAAGGCACTACAAGAACATTATCACAGGATATTCTATACATAGCAAATTAATTGGCTAACATTAGGGTTGAACAGACATTCGTTAGATTTTGCGAAGAACGTGAACTGTTAAACACCAGGCTTTAATATATAGATATGAATGCTGCTCCTGAAATCAAGTTCAAGTGCACTTCGGTCGCTTACGTTTTTTTTGAAATTTATTAGCCTGATTTAACTTCAATTTTTCGATATCATCACTCTGATGTATGAAATTGTTCATATTATTATGACCCGAGTTTAGCCATATCTGCGGCATTATAAAGGCGATCATCATAATCAAAGTTAGTAAATATTTGTTCTAGTTACTGAACAGGGCCACAAAATTTTAGTTTTATTCGGCATAGCCCCACCACATCGGCAGTACAAAATGTGAACAACTCGAAGAAACATAAGGTGACGTGAGAAGAAAAAGAAACTAAGAAAGTCATACTAGAAGCCGTTCGCAAGGAATGCCAGCCTCCCGTTCAGGAGAAGAGGCGTACAGAAATAAAACTATGGCATACCTTACTCCTAAACCCACGAATACCACAAATGTTGCCGATTCTGCCGTGAGTAGGAAAATTGGATGAATATGAACTTTTTGGTAATATTTACATAATGTCTGATTGCGACTGACTGAACATCGAGGGCAAGTCCGCTCAAAATTTAATTGCAGCACTAAGCTATAGAGCAAGTGCTATGATGCTCGAAATACGAGCTTTGAAAAGAGTGAGGTACTATCAAAAAACTGAATAGAAATGAGTTAATGAAATAAATTATCGGAGCGTCAATCTGAACAATATGTTGCACTATGTTCATTTCTGTAAATCTAACGCATAGCTCTGCCAAGTACTTGACACACAGAAGATATACTTTTACAATAAGCAAGTCAACGTACATTTTCCTGGAAAAGTTATTAGAGAAATTATGGAGCATGCANGCAAGGAATGCCAGCCTCCCGTTCAGGAGAAGAGGCGTACAGAAATAAAACTATGGCATACCTTACTCCTGAACCCACGAATACCACAAGTGTTGCCGATTCTGCCGTGAGTAGGAAAATTGGATGAATATGAACTTTTTGGTAATATTTACATAATGTCTGATTGCGACTGACTGAACATCGAGGGCAAGTCCGCTCAAAATTTAATTGCAGCACTAAGCTTTAGAGCAAGTGCTATGATGCTCGAAATACGAGCTTTGAATAGAGTGAGGTACTATAAAAAAACTGAATAGAAATGAGTTAAAGAAATAAATTATCGGAGCGTCAATCTGAACAATATGTTGCACAAAGTTCATTTCTGTAAATCTAATCCATAGCTCTGCCAAATACGTGACACACAGAAGATATACTTTTACAATAAGCAAGTCAACGTACATTTTCCTGGAAAAGTTATTAGAGAAATTATGGAGCATGCATTGCAATAATTATGTTAGTATACTGACAAGTTACATGAAAGCATTATTAATACACGATAACCCAAGCGAAAGGAACGATTTCAAAAAGTAAAATAGTATGAGACGGACATAATGAAAATAAACGTCAAGTTGAATTACACAAACATTAAATTGGGGCAGAAAATCTCTCTCACCCCTTTCTGTTGATTTGGTTTGTAAATTACGTTTTCCTATCAACTTCTATAGGTTTTGCTAATTTATTTTGACTCGAATTTCACAACCACACAATACGAAATGTATTTCCTCCTCAGCATATGAAATCATTCATTACAATATGCATTTACTAGCTGTAATATCCCACATGTGCTTTACATATGTGCTGCGGACGTTAGGGTTAGTGATCTGGGGAGGGTGGTTGCTATCTATTCAAAGGCTCTGTGGCGGAAACTACTATTCAAAGTTGACAGAATGCGACAACCATCCTAGATGCAGCGCTAATTAGCTTATCAACTAGAGTCAAAAGATGACACCAAAATTCTTTGAAAAACGATGCAAAGGTATCAAATATTTATGACGACATACTACAAAATTTTCGATCAATGATCAAGTGCTTTTAAATAATTGTTTTAAGATTGTCGATACACAAGTGATATGCAAGCGGTTTACCCGCTGTTTTACAAGCAACAGCGCTTTTTCAAAATTCTACATCGCAACATTTTGAACTGGAAACAGGTTTTACAAGGAAAGAGCAAGCATTAAATCGAAAGTAATCCAAACTAGATTAAGTACTTCTTCACAACTAAATAAAAAAGAATAAGTTAGCAAACAATGCTAACAAATGGAATACTGGTTTCTACAAGATTAACTATGCGAGTTGTCCCATGAGGTGAAAGTCGGAAGTTTCAACCAAAGTTTGATAGGCGTGACTTCAGGTCTCACTTGCAGCTACAAGAGCAGCCGCTACCGACTTGGTGGCACATGTTGGTAAACCGAGAAATGACTATAAATATTAACTATCTCTGTAACCTGTCGAGAGAACCGAATCCATTTTGAGCGAAGTAAAAATTTATGAATAGTGCTTGACAGATTTTCCTAATCTTACGAGATATTTACCATACGCAGACAGTTCGCCTCATTCAAAAATGCTCGAGTGTACAGTTCTGCAATGTTGCAGCTTTAATAAAACGATCCGACTCGTATTAGAATATCATCTTTTCCTCATGAGAAACACTACCAAGGTGGATAAATATTTCAATATACTCGTATTTACATTTTGATACATTTATTTGCCTTTCTCTGTTAATAATATATTTGTATATTTTAAAATGAACGACACCAACTTTGAAAGCTCAGAAACTCCAGTTGAAACGTGCCAATTTTCACATAAATAACAAATCACTTAATCTCTTAAAGTAACAGAAAAAAATGACAGTCGTGAGGAAAATGTGAACTCACGTAATACTGCCACTTTTCAACCCGCAGCTGAAAGTCCTTTTCTTTGCAATTCGGTTCTCAAGTCAGCTGATCTAAATTTTTTCCTCAAGGTACGACTAAAAAAAGCGTTCTAAACCAAAACCCTAAGAGTTACCTCGCTATTGAATACATATTTTATTAAATTTCATTCATCACCTAATTAGCTGCCGTGAGTTACTGTTAAGGACCACTGAGAGATCCACGCACAGTCTGACAAAATTAGTTGCTCGAACGCTGACCAGCGTAAATTTTGATCCGAGGGCAAGTATTGGGTGGGAATTGCGAGCGTAATTAAAGTGGCTTAGTGCCGCAATTTTTTATACTTGTATCAACGACGCCCATGATGGAGAGCAATTACCGATGCAACTCTACTTTTTATGTAAATTGAAGGACGTGTTCAAGTAAGTTGAAAGCCCAATGGAAAATTGTGTCCGCGTTGCAAGAACACTTTATCAGAGTTGAAATTCCGACAAGGCAACCCCGACAACAGCTCATATATGATCAGATTTTAAGTTTGTATTCAACACTCATGAAAATGATTCAAAACAGTCTTCCTAAATCCATAAATACAAATGCATGTGCAACTGTTCTAAAACCAAAATACAAAATTACTACCAGTGATTCGGCAATTGAGCTGCAAGTAGTATTAATAAGACATAGGGGAAATTCAAATTTCCTACATTATGAAGCAAAATACACAACAAAATAAATTTTTTGCTTAGAATGAAGCTACTAAAATAATTCAACTTAATAGGTACTCTATTCTTAATTACACAGCTACTATTGCACTCAATAGCTAACACACTCGTCTCATCTACGCTTGCAGATACATTAGCCCACAGACGAAGTTACTCTAAAACCTCAGGAATTGTTATTGAACTGACTGACCAACATTCTTGGAAAACAAATGTGGTACGTGAGAAAAAATGCTCGCTGTGAAGGTTTTGGACTAAGCTCTAGCCCGCGTATCGTGTTTCTTACTAAGATTCACGCGCTATCCTGCTTTTGCAGTAGTTTCAATGAAATTTGTGAACAGGTCTAATGAAAACTACTCAAATATCAACGGTCGTTAGCTCAACCATGCAATACACAAAAAAAACGAAACGAAAGACAAATAACGAGACAATCGTACGGACAAGCAGGCTAGTCTTACAAGGACACAGCGAGAAGTGCCACCTCACACCTCCATTCTACCTGTTCAGGTTTTGACGCTGATCGCAATGGCTACAGGTGAGGATTGTTGAGTATTCCTGCTGGTAGTTTAGATGGTAAATAATTATAATTCCTGAAAATCTAGATACTGATTTTGTGGATTCCTTACAGAAGCTTTATCGGTGACATGACATTTGATGATTATAGGTAATTCCCGTGATACAGGTGCTGACGAAGGGCTTCATTTAAGCGAAGTGGGATAATTTTAACGGCTATCCTGTTTAGTACTAAAAACTCAAAAACACTTATTTATTCACTACAGTTTTTAGGTTAATGACGGTTGTTCACTTCGTTATTGCCTGTGGGAGTGGAAGTTGGACATGCCTGCTTTTGTCATGTGTTCATATACAACCGAGATAAGAACATTCATGTTCAGCAGTTCATAAAAAACAGCACAATTGAAGTCATCTGAACACAGTGAGTATAACTGTAACAGATACACAACGAGAAGAATAAATTACACATATATAGTGCTAAAGATACGCGGTCCCGAGATTGGTGGAATGTTATGTAAGCCTCCCAAGGAAAGATTAAGAGCTAAGGATGAAAAATATGGATTAATTTTAGAACTAAGGCCTTTAGCTGAGCCTGGCAATGGGTTGCTGCTTCGGATCATTCTTCTTATTGAGCGGCGTGGAGAAAATGAACGGGACACCAAATCATGGCTTTACTTTACCACTATCACTAGGTCTTTAAAGCTTGTTTCTCATCACCATCAGGTCCTTTTAATGTATATATGCTTCATTTCAATTTTATACAGCTTTCAGGTCTTTGATGTTTATCTTATTAAACTATGTAGGAGGATAAGCTACGTTAAAACAAAAATTCTTCGACAGAGAGATTCCAAGCCCTCAACGACAAATATTTCGACTGTGACAAGCCTCACACCTCTCAGCTGGGCGGTAGATAATTGTCTTTCTGTCACCAAAGTTCGATATGGGCCTTCTAAGACAACAGACAACTACAGAGCCACAGTACAAAAATACATATCTCGCAGTAAAAAAATGCATTTTGTGCTAAATCAAAGAAATGAAATTGTTAAATTGAAAGGTCTATTCATATCAATTGAATCAGCAAAATAACAAACTTTTGAAAAATAAAATATTCAAAACACTAATCAAAACCTTCAAACATTTCAACTGCCAAGTAGGATTGAATTCAAAGGAAACATATGGTAGACTCTTTAGTCGTTCAATTCGTAGATGTCTAAAAGTGACAGACAACTTTGTTATTAGTTCAATATTATTGAGCTAGGTTAATTGAAAGATATCTTGGCACTCATCCCTTCCCTAAATAAAGAAGCCTTGCATTGAAACCATACCCAGTACTAAAGATTAACTCAGAAACCGAGATAAATAAATCCAAATGTTATTTTGCAATTATTCAATTTGCATTCGTTTGTGTTGTGAATATATTTTATTTACATTGTTTTTATTTGGTAGTTTACTATAAAATATTCCTGTGAGTCAATGAACCCTTCAACATGAGCTCGCTACACAAGAGATCACAAAATTCATCTCTTGAAGGTACCTTGTGTTCTGTTTATTTGCCATGCTAATCACAATGAATCAAACTACCCATTACACTATTAATAAATAAAATGAGCTGCACCATTACTACATGAAAATTACTGCCTGTACTTGGCAGGTTAGGGTACCGTTTAGCTGCTTCATAGAATTATCGCGCTGTAAACAGCGAGCAAAAATTGAACAACGTTCGCAACTTAGAAGCTGCACCAGCAATTTCATCAGCTCGGCTGAACGACTCTCCAGAATTTTAGTTCGTGTCTCATGAATCAAATGCGGATCATTTAGAAGAGCATCAAATAAGTCAGTGTTTGAGGATTCCTATCCTCAAATATCAGGAGGACAAGCACGACCCATGAACTACAGTTAATAATATTCCACAAAGTAGCTAATAGCAAGTCGTGAGCAGCACGTCAAATGGAGCCAATGGATAAGTGGATAACAGAGGAAGCATATGTAAGATGTTCATGGTACAACATGCATCCCTCCCATTAAAGGTTTCTTATATCTTCTATGCTGAACCCACACACGAAAACTATTCTAGGTTAGTCTAAGAACTAATGAAACTTGAGCGAAAATCACACAAGAAAGAATAATATTAATAACATAGCATTCCGAATACTATAAATTAAAAGAAAATGGGAAATAATTCTCATTGAGAAGAAACAAGAATAGCTAATAATTTAGTACGTTTCTTCAGTACGGAGACAATAAAAAATTAAAAACTACTCATTTAAAGCACACAATTGATAAGCAAAGAACTATATCGTGTTTCATAGTTCTGATATCAAATGAGAAGTAGTCAGCAGGAATAGATATTCCAAGTAAAATATTTTTATTCGATTTGCAATCAAATAAGTTTATGATTGGACAGGATAGAAGAAAAGTACAATAAACTTTCATAAAAGCAGAACACAGACAAATGAGTACTAGTAATTTAAAGACAAAAATGACAACTAACTGCATAGCAGCATCAAATGGAATAGTTGACGAATACTAAAAAAACATCCACCAACTGATTTCAGTCCCCAGTTTCGGAACTGAAATTGGGTAATTCTTTCAATATGATAAAAACAGCACAATCCGGCATCAAGTTTTGAAATTGGAAAAATTAAACACCAACTTATCGTTGAATTATAGCTTACCAGATTCTGTATCGGATTCAGGACTGAAATCACCGTCACAAGCGTAAAGTGAGGAAGCAGGCATGCCCTCAGAGATGGCACTTGAGACCGTACGGAAGTGAAGAGAGGGCGACGAGGGACTCGTATTTCTAGGTGAAGACTGCAAGCTTTCTGGACGCAAACTGGCCTGTGAGCAGAAATGTTTGAGGTTACCTCATGGATACCACAGACATAAGGTTGTTTAGCACCTAAGTATAGGTTAAATATGCCAGTATAGCATAAATATGCAGCGGAACTCGGCTCATACGGCACTGTGTGGCAAGGATAGGTTACAGTGAACTACAGACAAGAGACTGTGTATGACACATACGCAGACCTGTAGCAGTTGTACTGAACAACCATTCGAGATTTTACTTGCCTCTAGGTCAGTCTTGCGTGCCCTGTATCACTAACCAAATAAGAACTTCTGATTTAATAAAATCAGAATTTCTTGTTGTTAGAAAGAAGCAACTTTTTACAATAAAGATGAATAAAGATTCGATCTAATGACATATACAATATGCCAACAATGTTCTTGTCTTAAATCAGTAAGTAGTAATAATGAAGTGAAACCTTTCCTAAGCAACACAGTTCCTATAGCAAATGAACGGAAATACAAATGAACTTCTAAGAACACATTTCATTCGAAAAAATTAATATCCACTCACCTACTATGAGCTATTTGTCACGATCAGCGACAAATGGTCAGGAGATAACTTCTCGAATGAGGAACTATAAAGTACTATGAACTGAAGTACTAGCTTGATCAGAGTTGTAAAATTAAACACGGACCAACCAGGAAAGAGGGAAAATAACCGGCAAAGAATTGAACCGAAATTCGGGAAAGCAAACTTGCAAGCACGAACGGACTTGACTAGAAATGAAGTCAATCGACTATAGAACTATCAAGTATTTCACTAAAAAAGCCAGGAACCCATAAAGAAGCTGAATGTCGTGAGTGGCTTTAAAAGACAACATGTAATTCAAAGCAGAGAAGACAAATGGTAATGAGCGACACGTTGAGAAGATAACTGACCTGCATAGCAGCCTGATCAGGACTCCATTGAGGGGTCAGATCAGGCGCCCAGCTGTTAGACAAAGTCTGGGCAAATTTAGGTGAGGACCCTCTGGTTGCAGATGCCGCCCCTCTGCCCTCCGTCGCACTTACCACCGCCTCCCGCCGCTCTGTCTGCTTGCGCCGCAGACTCGCCCGGATCGATGAAGGGAACGCTGAGAAGAACTCACTGCCCACCAGAATCAAAGCGTTTATTTTTATTCATTATGAACTTCCAAATGAACCTAGATGAAAAATGACAGGCAAGGTGCATTATATTAATACTACGCTCTAAATCACCCGGGACTTAATAAAAGAGCGTGGGAGAGTGTTGAATACCGTGGAGTTTTAATATGAAACATAGCTTGTACACGGTGGCCCACAAGTAAGGTACTTTTTTAAAATAATTTAGTATAGCTATAAAACTAAAAATGGTTAAGAGATTTGGTTGATTCAGAATGAAAGAAGAAATTTCTAAATTTAATATAAATTTATAAACGAAACAATGAAATACGTTCAACTATGGAATACAATATCTTTTACATGACCTCTATTATTAGTCAAACAATGGCGTGCTCTTTTAACAGTGCTGTTCATTACTTTCCTTAATGTCTTTGGTGAAATGTTGTTGATCTCTGGAATGATACTTAGTTTCAATTGCTGTAAAGTATCAGGCAATTCAATGTAAAAATTTTCCTTTAAGTATCCCCAGAGAAACAAATCAGGAGCACTAAGATTTGGAGATCGAGGCGGCCACGGTATATCACCAAAACGAGAAATTATTCTGTTTGGAAAAATTGCTTTTAACATTTGTATCGTTTCTTTCGCTGTGTGCGCTGTAGCTCCATTTAGTTGGTAAAAGATAATCTCTGCTATTTTCTCCAATATTAGGTATCAAATATTCTTGAATCATCTGTCTATACAGGTTTCCATTAACACAAATTGCATCACCATTAGCATATTCAAAAAAATATGGTCCAGTGATCCTCGAAGACGTGATGGCACACCATACTGTTACTTTAACTGAGTGAAGTGAACGTTCATGAACTTCTTTTGGATTTTCTGAAGCCCAGAATCTGAAATTTTGCTTATTAACAAAACCATTGAGGTGAAAATGTACCTCATCAGTCATTATTAAATTCTTTACAATGTTTTCATTTTCTGCAAGCTGCAAAAATCTATTCGCAAAATCTAATCGCTTTTGATAGTCCGTAGGATGGAGTTCTTGAGTTAATTGAATTTTATATTGATGATACTTTAGATGTTTTACCAAAATACGTTGCAGTGAGGTACGTGACATTCTCAGTTGAATTGAACGTCTCCTAGTTGACGTTTTGGGCCGATCAGCAACACTCGTTGCAACAAGCTGAATTGAAGCACCAGTTCGTATGGTCCGTGGCCTGCCACAACGTTATCTGTCTGCTGTTGCCCCAGTTTCGCTAAATTTCAATACCAGCTTTTTATGCACTTCTTCGAAGGACTTCTTTCAATACCATCAATATTCCTGTAATGCCTCTAAACTGCAGTAACCGAACAATTACATCGAAAGTAAAGTTCTACTATTTTTGCTCGTTGTTCCATTGCGTAGCGATTCATTTTGGGGGGCAGACTATATGAATTTTTTGGGCAATATGTTGTGATTGTCGGTAGACTTGATACGCTTGTAGAAAACTTTTAAATCTCCTCATTCATTCTGAATTAACCAAATCTCTTTACCATTTGTAGTTTTATAGCTATAATCTATCCTATAATAAGAGCCGCGTCCGTCTGTCCCTGTGTCACAATCTTCTAATCGATAGCTTTGATAGCAACAAGGTTACAGCTTAAAAAAATACAAGAAATCATTCTATTGCATTATTTTTCTGTGGTAATTTAATTCCCTTTCACTTGCATTATGGTATCCAGAATACACAATCGGTTTACTTCTACAAATAGAAATTTTCTTTGGACCTTTTTCTGTTGAAATTGATCATGATGCTTTGATATTTTTAATTGATAATGCGAAAAGAAATGTTTTAAATTAGTTTGACCAATAACCTGCTACCACTTCGTATAAGGCCAAACATTTTGGAAATTGAGTTATTGATTTCGGAATTGTGATTTTCTTGAAAAGCTTCAGAGAGATAATAGAGGATATTTCAGAATAAAATTCCGGCAAAAAATGCTAACATGGATAGAAACGTGTTCAACCGCAAGAGAGAAGCAGCAAGACTTCGACAGCAAGAAAGACGCCGAAGACTATCGGACGAACAATGCGAAATGGCAAGACGAAGCAATGCTACTCACATGGCAAAGTTAACGGGTACACATTGCACTAGACAATACAATGCATTGTCGGTACCAAAGGCACCGAATCACTATAAAACACGCAATTTTTTCCGTTATTAGTTTTCTTCTTTCACTAGGCCCTGTTATTGGTAGATAAAATAGAAAATGGAAGTTCTGTATACATTCATGAAAAATATCCAGATTTTGATAATACCACGGGAAAAAATGAAAAATGTATTTTACTTCATAATTCCTGAATTTTGCGGGTACATATTGCACTAGTATTTTTAAAAAGGTAACTTACTTATGGGCCACCCTGTATATATGATACATAAAATCAGGAATAACGAGCGTCATTGGTTTCCCGGGTGCAGTGCTCAGTGTTGTAAGAGAGACACAGTTATTAGCATAGATCAAGAAACATGGAGAGCGGAAGAAGATTGTTATTAGACTAATTATTGTTGCTGATGTACTTTTGATTTGGAATTACAGCTACTCGTACTTATGACTAGCTTTAAAGTGATGTGTAATGGGAGGGCTCTAACAGTTCACGCGAATAACTGTTACGAAATGAGGTTCTCACCAAACAAGAATGTTAGAACAATGAATGTGAGAGAAAAGAGATATGATGGAAAAAGGGAAGATTTATTGACTACAGGGTTTTCAATATTTATCGTTACAGCTATTCTATTTATGCCTAAATATAATCTAAACTTTTAATAGATACTTTTTACAGATAATGGCTAAAGATCTAAATAGTACAATAGCAATTGTAGAGTTACACAAGTCAGGAAAGTCACCAAGGGACATTGCCAAATTCCTAAATGTGAACAGAATGCTGGTTTAGAGAACACTTAAGCGATTCAAAGAGACTGGGAAGGTAGCTAATAGGCCAGAGCAAGGTCGCCCTCGAACAGCTCGAACATCAAAAATGCTAAAATCCACCAGGAAGAAACTGAGGAGGCATGGGCAAAAATCCCCAAACAATCATTCGTGACTCATGTCAAGCATTCTCCAAACGTTTGCAGCAGGTTATCGACGTTGATGGAAAGCATATTGAATAAATTACAGATATTCAGAAATATGAATGGCTTAATAACATGTTCATTTTAGTTGGATTTGTTTAATTTGATTTAATTAATAAATGTGGGCAAAAAAAGTTGTAACGAAAATTATTGAACACCCTGTACTTAAGAGTTGAATGTCACTGCATAGGGACAGTTCGAGGAAGAGTGGATGTACAGCAAGAAATTTATCCTAGGCACGGTGAAAGGTTAAAAAGGTTTTAGCGAGCAGGGGTTTGGGCACGAATACGAAGAACTTTATAGGAGAATATAACTACACAAGCAGTTTTGTATCGTGCGGACACTTGAAATGAGACTGGCAGAGTGAAGACTAAATATAATAGAATCATTCGGGACCATAGCTGGAGATGATTGTCAGTCACTAATTATTCACAGAGCTACAATAGCATACCCTAGTCTCGCATTTTACCTTCTCCCGTAACCCTAGAACGGTAACCTGGGGTAATTTTTTTCCAGAGTTACCACGCTTTCCACGCTTCTGAAATGGAGGATCACCCTTCTAGGGTTAAGCAACATGTATTGCGGTGGAGAAAAGCACGGTATCACATAATAAAAATAAGCGTGAACTGCCTGGCTCTACAGCTGAAGGCCAACAAGATCTTTGACACAAATAAAGTTCCTCAGTACTCAAGCCGTCGCATGAATGCTTTCAATCATTTTGTGCTGCTCCCTCAGCTATAGGGCTAGTGTTTAGATGCATGTATGCATATTATTGAGCAAATATGTATCGAGTGAAATTGAAAAAATCCCTATTGCATGAAAAATGAGCCTTGACAATAGGGAATTCTGAAAATAAAATCATTCACAGAACGTGGTGGATAGATTAATGAATAATTAAATCGCATCTATTTGAAGAATTTTGTGAAAAATGATTATTTTTAGACAAATTAAATTATAAAAGCAGCACTGTAGTGCTCTTAATTAGTGACTCCACCTAAAAAAAAAGCTCACAACACCACTGACAAGAAAAACTCACACAATACTGTTGACGAGACCTGCTTGGGCAGTTCGGTGTGGTAGCAGGGGGGACCCCAAGGGCGTGTATGGGGAGCTGATTGACTCCTCTGACAGGGGGGTGTACAGGGACATCCGGGGGCACGGGTCAATGCTCTGTGTCAAAAATATTTTACAGAAATGAGCAGTTCGAACCATCGGATGGAAGTTAAACACACGTGTTACAAGGTTACTTCAATCACGATAGGCAATAACTCATATTGACTGATCATTTCAGTCGCGACAGTCAATAAAAACGTTAAGTATCAGCTTGATGAGAGGCAGCACACATGTGTTTCAGGTCGTGCGACACCTACGAAGGAAATAAGCGAGAACAACTCGTTTCAATGAACGTCTCAGTACAATTCCCAGTCCTGCATACTTACATAGAACCTCACAGAGCACCGGTAAAAGCTCAAAACAACAATTGAAGAAAAATACTCGTGGTCCAATTCCCAAAGCATTATTATCATATATCACACTATCAGTCTGATTACGCACTTTCAATTAAGTATATTTTATTTAAATGAAAAATGTTCATAAAACACTATGACTAAAAGACAGTATTTTTGTGCATTCTGAGGAATTCAGCATCGTAAATGAATACGAAGCACTTCGTATGTTCGTAGTATTGATTTGAAACAAAATTTTTAAATCTATCTTATGGAACAGCTATTGAGAGCGACAAAAAACTCCTTTCGAGGTAATTCCAATATATGAAATAGCTAGGTTAATACCCAGAATAATCTAAATCCATCATAGTAGAACTAACAATAACGATAGTTTTAGATAGTGTAAAAATTAACATCTTACCACATTACAGGAACTGTTAAAACTCATCTACAATTAACGAAAATGTTAATAGGAATTACCATTTCAAATAAATGAGGAGCTGGAAATAGCTATTACCTAACGGAAATACTTATGAAAAACTACACGCTTTAACAATAACTTCAGCAATAGTTTGAAGTTGGAATTGCAAAGAACCTTTTTGATAATCAATAGTTTTATACTTCTCAACAGGACCAGTCAGGTTTAACTCTTTCGCACCGATTTTTCCCATTTGATGGGACACACTATCCCAGTCGGCGCGAAAGAATTAATTGTCAATGGTTACTATTGACTCAAGCTCCTGTACGCTACGCTACATCTGCACTGTAAAAGCCCAACTGATAACAATATCACCTAGTTACCACCAGGAGATCTCCGTTGTTACTAGTACCTTCCAGCTGTTGCCATCAGTTTTTGTGTGTGGCACAGCTTTACTATTTTCAGATACATTTCGTTACGTTACGTATCCTACCTTATTCTAACGACCATCCATTTTTTTTACCAAGGCTTGAACTGATGCAGCATCTATGCCACTGATACTCATAATGTTAGGTATATAATTGTGTCAACTCTTTAATTAAGTTGAAAAATACATTACATAAACTACTAAATGTAGAGCTAATCAAATTAAGTATTAGATACCGGCCAGAATGGGTGATACTAACCAATGCTTAAGATGTCTGATATTAGATACAAATTTGAACAATTCAAAAGTTATTGAATTTGACTAATACGTTACCAAATAGAACACCTGATGCTTAAAGCCGGCTGTATGCTACAATAAATTTTATCGTACATCCGGCACTCAAAGCTTCGGTAAAAATAAACTGCTCGTCCAAACTCAACCTTTAACGCCTTCGACTGGCAAAAACTGCAGAAGCTCGTACGTTTTCAAAGTCTGATATACCTGAATAGGCCTATAAGAAGTTTTTCCAAATAGAAAAATGATTAATTTCCTCAAACTCTTTGAAAAATAGAACTTGCAATTACTCAGAGGGTCAAATCGTCTTCCACATCTTGCATGGAGCGCTGATCTTGGGCTGTTATAAGAAATAGGTTACACTTTATCTCTTTCATCAGCAATATGCATCAAAATGCCGCCGTATCTACACACACGATAATTAAAGCTCAGCACGTATATTTTCAGACGGATATGATCTGTATTTCGCGGCGAATTCGCTGTTTTAATTAAACAATCTATGGTCCAAATTCTTCTCCCTTCAGAGCCCACTTCGTCTCTTTAATTTTGTACGGAACTGCTTGGACCCATCACACACTAGCAGACCAGTACTGACTAAGTAATAATATAAGTGTGCTAGCGCTTCAGTGGCTCTCATAATAAAGGTCAGTCCATTAGTTACAAGGACAACGTGGTACAGCTACTGAGAAATGAGGCAGCAAGCGATCACCTACCGAGCTCTCCATGGTTGACCGTTGCAGTCTGTCCGTAAGCTGCTGGTAATACAAGTCCAGGCTGCTGATGTTGGGCGACCGCTGCTCTACGTCTTCTCCACGAGCATCATGGCGACGAGGACGTTCGAAGCGTTGCTCCACTGCATTCGTTATCTGAACAATTAAAATGATTGTTAATACTCTCCAATGACAGTGTGGTAGTTGATGCTGCTGAGGATAAATGCTAGTTCCAGATAAATTGTATGATGGTTCGATATTTCTATATTACATTATAGCACTGCAAGAGTTTCCTGTAAATTACTTTTGATAACCCGCAAAAACAAAAAAAGCCCATTTAAAATCTCATCGTCTACCAGCTACTCTAACTGAGAGGGAGATATTTGTCTGCAGTAAGCATGTAGCTCATGCATTCTACTTCCACACGTGGGGATAGAATTTCTTATACCTGTGAGACAAATTTCTATCGAATATGTCTGGTTGGGAGTCGACAACATTTACCGTAACCTGAACGTGTAGTTATGCGACTAACGAATTCGTTTGAGGATAAAAGTACTTCTCTACATTTAATTCAGTTTTTCATAGTGTCTATAAACAAAAGATGAACAAACAAAAGCAGCCCACTAACTTCTTGAAATAAAGTACTCCTTTTACAATTGAAAAAAATACCCGTTCAATGATGACGTGAGCGATAGCGTTTAATTGTGATGAAAGATGTATATTTATTAAAATTGTAGTACAAATGGATACAATAATGAAGGTACCTTGTGATTCTCAATGTGACCACTTAAAGCACTCCCTAGAAAATAACTCCGAGTATATGAAAATTTAACAATTAAGATAAATTTATAATTGTAAAAAGGAATTTGAAACAAAAAATAAAAACTAAGGTCAAAAAATAAGATACTAGGATGAAAAAGTATTTTTAGATTTAAGAGGAACATATTCAAAACTAATAAATAGGAAATTCAGAAGGAATTAATGGATAATTAATTCCCATGACAGCAAAAGGTACTGGATTGAAGAAGACGAATTTTTATAAAGATTAAATTCCTCGATTAATGCAGTTAAAAATTTACATAAAATAAAATTATAAATAAGTGTAATCAAATAAAAGAAATTCGTACCTCGAAAGAACTATACGCAGGAAGAATAGATTTTCATTAAAGCAAAAAAGGTTTTTGATTACCGAACAATAAATTTTGCTCAAAGAAAAAATTTCAAAAAAGGAGAAAGTTAACTTGAATTACGGAGAAACGAAAGCAGAATAGAGTTTTAGAACTGATGATACGAGGAGTTTAGCAAAAAATGAATTAAATTTGCATAGGGCCAGCTAAACTAGGAGGCAAAAAAATAAATGAATTCTGGAGGTACGCGAACTCTAGGCAGAACGACACATCCTGGAGATCGGAGCTCTATCCTTACACCCACAGCTAATGACCTCAGCCTACTGAGGAAATGAGGTAGTCGACTGCTTTACACCTGTCAATGGCTCGTTTCTAATTCAATGATATTTTAGAGCCTAAGTTGACTCATAAACAACACCAAATAGTATTTTCTCTATATTTATTTTCAAGTGCACACGGCCATTTTTAAAAGAGAGTAGTAGTACCTTGCACCACTAGAGTTACCATGACTATAGTTTTCGTTGCTTTTCTTTCTTCTTAAGTGAGGATTTAGTAAACACGTTCTATGTCTTCATAAGGATTTGGTAATAGCTGTAGCGAGACTACTAGGACACAGCGTTCTGTACTTACCATAGCTCAATATGATACACAGAAACTCGTATCCCATGTACAAGAAATTTAAACTTTACGTTCGCAGTTCTGTCAGTACACAGACGGATGCAGTAAG
The DNA here is from genome assembly GCA_006783055.1 of Trinorchestia longiramus. Lineage (NCBI taxonomy): Eukaryota > Metazoa > Arthropoda > Malacostraca > Amphipoda > Talitridae > Trinorchestia > Trinorchestia longiramus. The sequence continues at coordinate 18,345 of VCRD01005653.1, forward strand.
CATGACTGAGTTGAGTAAAACGTGCCTTCATGAGATCCAAGAGCGACATCTCCTTCCTGATTGGGGGCTTGGTGGGAGTCTTGAGGATCTCTGTGATATCGAGCTGCATGATGCCCCTCAGTGCCGTCTTCACCGAGCTGCCGCTGTCTCTGTATGCAATGAAGCACTTCACGAATTGTTGCTCATGAGGAACGTTCGCAGGCTAATTTTATAATGATATAGACAGGGATTCGGTAGAATTCTCCGCTTGCGTGGAAAAAAATTGGCAAGCGATGAGGCAGATTACGTAAATTGCAGGCACAATGCCAGTTTAAAGAGAACGAAAAGTAACGGTTGTTTTAAGAGAAAACATTCACACTAAAGCTGGTTGGACAAAGGAGAATGAAGATACACGGACTGCATAATCCATGGAAATTTTCTAGATCTATGAAAAACAAATAAAGGAAATAAGTATCTGATAAGTTGATGATAAACTGAAGAGAAAGCATAAATACTACCCAAAAATACCGTAAGACGACAATGTAGCTTTTTACTACAAAAGGTATATCTGTACGGCCAGGTAAAAGTAATTGAACACAGGCAGGAATCACAGACCTATGAAATCAGAGATTGATGTAAACATGTGTGTGTGTGTGTGTGTGAAGTATCCGGTACTCGTACAGGAGGTAGGTTGCATAATACACTTCTCCCACGAACATGTGATACGGAAAGAAAAAATAAAAGGCAAAGTCAGGTTTACATACTGATACGATTTATTACGCAAGAGACTCGTGCAAAAAGTATTGCTGTATCGGTGGTGAGTAGCTAAGAACACCGACAAAATCCAAGTTCTTAAGGGGACATGGAGAAAAGCTGTAGCAGCCTAATTTTGAGAGCTCAGTATCGAAACAAACTAATTTAGCCCATCAAGTACAATAAATGAAAGATATGCAAATGAAAGATATACAAATAAAAATAAACATTTCTAGGAATAGTAGTCGCACTGATACGAGACGTATTGGGGACACACCAGTCTCAAAATATAACGAAAACATAGCAGCAAAAGTGTTTTACAATAGACACTAAGGGTAATTACCCACCTGAGAGGATGATGGTCAGGCAGAGAGAACACAAAGTGGGACGTGTAGTAGAGGTTGCTCACCAGGTGCGGACACTGAGCTTCTATGATGGCCATAGTCAGTAGTCCAAGTAGTTCTTCTTCAGATACCGATGACGGACACTCTTCTGAAAATTTCGTAAAATTATTAAACACGAGTCTTTAAAATCATATACTACTTCAGTGACTGGACTGAAATATCAAGTGCAGGGATTTGCTACTACGCTTTTGACAGCAATTGACTAAAACAGCCACCTGTAACACCAGATACACAACATCCCACAACACACCGCGGTCAGTCTCGTCAGCAGGGCCGGTGTAAGACTCGAGCTCAGCCCTGGCCTGCTTAGCGTGTGCCTGCAGCAGCTCGATAGCGGCGTGCATGGAGTGCAAGCGTGAGATGGCAGACTCAAGGTTGCCCAGAGCAGCCAGCTCGACCACTGCTGCCGGGGTGTTGATCTCACACAATTCCGGCAGCTGAAGCTGGCTGGAAGTGAAGCAGGCCGTGCGCAGGTGGTTCAGTCGTAGGCTCACCAGGTCGTCCATGTTGCCGCACTTCTCGCGCACCCGCCACCACACAACGCTATGGCACCGCCACACCACCACACTTTGTAAATGTAAACGTTTCAGTTAATTATTAGAGATATTTTGAGTAAAAAGTAAAGCGAAATGGGTAATTTCACTAATAACTTCAAGTTGGCGAGCAAAAAATCCTATGTGTCACAATAAATGGAGTTGTCTTCACGCTGGTAATCTTTGAGTCGTAATGCTTTCCAGCACTGATCAAAGAAGTTGGAGCGAGGTTACAGACATTCCTTCCTCAATGAGAATCCAAGCTTTCTTAATGATGAGGACAAAGACATGGCCAGGGCTTACCATGCCATATTAAAAAAAAATTATTACTACAGTGGGCGAAAAGAAATGTTAACATCAAGAATTTTTGGATAATATAACACAAAAACACATTTCAAATTTGTTTTATTCGGTTCTTTTACATCATTTCTTTACATTTAGCATTTTGTAATGTTTCTACAGATCTTCAACACCTCCTGGATCCTCCTGGCATGGATATTGCAAGATTCTCGAAGTAGGAACCGTCCATTGGCGCCCATAGCTTAGTGAGTGCCTCCTTCAGGGCAGGGAGCGAGGTAGGTCGGGACTTGGCAACTTCATTTTTCATCTAGTTCCAAGTATTCTCTATGGGGTTTAAGTCTGGTGAGTTGCTTGGCCAGTCTAAAACTTTGATATTCTGTTTCATTAGGATGCTTTTGACAGTTTGTGACTCGTGTGCAAGGGCGCCATCGTGCATGAAAAAGTTGCATCCGTGGATACTGTAGAAAATGAGCAGATGTTCCTGCAAAACATCAATGTAATTTTCTCCCTTCATGGTGACGTTCTTAGAGAGGAAATGGAGACCACCCCTGCCCTTCAACCCACTGAAGCATCCCCAAACCATGACGCTATCGGGGTACTTCAGTCTTCACGGTGTAGCTATGGTCATCTCTGCTCACATTACTGGGTCGCCGCACCACTTGTGAACCACCCCTGACGAAGCGAAAGGTGCTCTCGTCACTCCACATTACTTTTTTTAGATTGCTCATCTGTCTAATCTTGATAGTTCTTCGCGAAAGTTCGCCGTTTTTTCTTCACACACTTTGTCAGCGGCGGTTTTTTTGGTGGCACGGCGGCAGGGCAAACCCAGGTCTTTTTGTAGTCTGTACTGGAACGCGCGAATAGCGACGTTTTGAAGGCAGAATTCTTCAATTAATCGAACATAAAGAAGGACCCTTCGATTAAAGCGGCTGAATTGAAAGAAAAACATTCTGCCTTGCTTCAAAACGTCGCTATTCGCACAATCCAGATCCGACTACAAAATGACCTGGGTTTGCCCTGCCGCCGTGCCACCAAAAAAACCGCCGCTGACAAAGTGTGTGAAGAAAAAACGGCTAACTTTCGCGAAGAACTATCAAGATTAGACAGATGAGCAATCTAAAAAAGTAATATGGAGTGACGAGAGCACCTTTCGCTTCGTCAGAGGTGGTTCACAAGTGGTGCAGCGACCCAGTAATGTGAGCAGAGATGACCATAGCTACACCGTGAAGACTGAAGTACCCCGATAGCGTCATGGTTTGGGGATGCTTCAGTGGGTTGAAGGGCAGGGGTGGTCTCCATTTCCTCTATAAGAACGTCACCATGAAAGGAGAAAATTACATTGATGTTTTGCAGGAACATCTGCTCATTTTCTACAGTATCCACGGATGCAACTTTTTCATGCACGATGGCGCCCTTGCACACGAGTCACAAGCTGTCAAAAGCTTCCGAATGAAGCAGAATATCAAAGTTTTGGACTGGCCAAGCAACTTATCAGACTTAAACTCCATAGAGAATACTTGGAACTAGATGAAAAATGAAGTTGCCAAGTCCCGACCTACCTCGCTCCCTGCCTTGAAGGATGCACTCACTAAGCTATGGGCGCCAATGGACGGCTCCTACTTCGAGAATCTTGCAACATCCATGCCAGGAGGTTCCAGGAGGTGTTGAAGACCTGTAGAAACATGACAAAATACTAAATGTGAAGAAATGTATGTAAAAGAACCCAATAAAACAAACTTGAAATGTGTTTTTGTGTTATATTATCCAAAAATTCTTGATCTTAACATTTCCTTTGCGCCCACTTTACTACTAGTAAACCCACAGATGAAAAAATCATGTGTTTTTACTAAATTTTTTGTTTAATTTGCCGGTGGACGCGGGCTTTGCGAGAGAGTTTCCACGTTGAAGGGAAAAAAGGCTAATAACGAAAAAATAGCGCACTTTATAGTAATCCTGTGCATTTATTATCGACAATACAGTGCTTAATATACCTGTATATCCGCTCCATTGAAAAGTCAATACTTAGCCTAAAATAAACCATTTCAGCTCAGTAATGCCTCGTTTTCAATTAATTCCTCCTATCTAATTCAGCAGTTCGGGGACACCAAAAGTTTGATAAATTTTATTTGGTTGCTATGTAGGCAGGATCCATAATTAATGTGAACAGGTGGGACACAATATTTAAATAAACAAATTAGATTTTATTATACGTAGAGCTTATACTATGGCAACGTCGGAAACAAAAAGATTTTCATGATCACAGCTGCTACTGCTAGATCAGGATATCGCCGAGATAAGCCACGTCTCTTAACGATATGAATTAAGACCATTATTGTACCTCCATGGAGAGAAGGTAGAGAAACCTCCCTCCCTTTGAGGGTGTCACAGGGCAACCAGCTAATTTACACCAGATTGCCAAGCTTTCCAGCCAGCAGCCACACCAACAACCGCCAATTTTTCATGGCCTCTTCTTTTCAGGTTGATGTATTAAATAATAACTTGTCTAAAAAGGATTATTATAATTTTCCTTCACGGCACAATAGTTGCGCCAAATGTTAAAAGATTACTGGATGGTTTCCAGAGTTTAATGAAAAAGAACACGAACATCAGGTAGCAGGAAACTTTTGCAAGGCAACAAACGACAGCAGGAGTACACAGTTGCAAACCCTCCGATTGCAAGGGCTCGACTAGCCGGTCATTCCTCTATGCAGGGGGAACCGCACAAGTTTCAGATCATAGTGCACACGTTTATGCCACTGCGAAGAGCACTTCGGAAGCACGTATCCCACCTGTTATGCTCGGCCACTCTAGTGAATGACCAGGTCGTTCTTCACAAGGGTAACAAGTCAAAAAGATAAAAAATTGCTTTCTGTGAACCCTCTTACGGTAAATGTTCACATACCTATGGAAAATTAAACTTTGTCAATCAGATGGTAAGGATGCATGGCCCATAACTCAAATTCGACATTATCTCAACTCAATAATTCACTGTCAGTTTACTGAACTAGTAAAAAAAACTTGATAGTAAAGCAAACACTCACAAATCAAGGGCATTGTAGAGAAGATCCTGAAACATTTTGTTGGTCTGCCACTGAGGACTGTGTCTGCGGATGATGTCGTCCCAACAGTCGAGCAGCACGTCGTGCAACTGTGTCTGCAGCTCAGGCAGAGGCTGAGAAGAAGCTGCCTCCACCTGCCAGTGTGAGAGTCTGGTAGAGGCAAGCTCCAGGACAGGGTGGTGGCAGCTGAACCAGTGCAGGAACTGTTCTGCTCTGTAATGGAGAAATATAACGGATACACTTCTGCATGTCAATGATAATAATTAGGTTACATTATTTTGTGTTATGTTAACAAGCTACAAAGTTTTATAACGTACATTTTGCTGTCAGAAGCTGGGATGGCTTTGAATAAGGGTCCATCGAACTCTCAACTCATGCACACTTTCATGCTTAAAAACACAATTAACACATAACACACTTCATTGCACTGATCAACGTAGGGATATAAGCTTTCAATGTAAAATTTGGCCCCTCAGAAAAAGTTCACAAATACCTACCGCTCGGACAGTTAAAACTTAGGTTATTTGTGAATTATGCTCGGTTCCCCAGTTACACATAATTTAAAGCCTTTGAATATAGAATGTAAGTGCATCTCCAAGAGTGGATATACTAGAGAGAACAATAGACATAAATGCATTAAGTGCAGTTCATTACAAGAGATCACCGAATTAATACATTTATGTCACCAACCCTACAAAAAGCAAAATATTGTAAAGAAGAGAATGAAAAGCCTGTTTAAAAAACAACAGAGGCCTAAAACTTTGGTGATATAAATACTCATAACACGATATTGATGCTTATTAAAATCAAAGATTCTGACACTATAGAAGCTAGACACTATGCCATCCTACAGTAGCAACTATGATTAGCAGGATGAAAGGTAATTTTTATCACCTTCACAGTAATGAATCATCAAATTCAAGGTGACCATAAACTGTGCCAAAATAGTTACTGAAAAACATTAATATACAAGCTCATGTGTCATTTTTTTCTGTTACCCTAATTTTCTTCCACATTTTGTGCTGCTGCTGTCAGTTGAAATTCATCAAACTGATGTCTGCATTTTTGTTATTCAAATAATGTAAACAAATGTTTTCAAATAAGAGAGCAGAGGTTATAAGAAGTGCTAAAGCTTTCAAGAGCAGCTCACTCTTCATTGGTGGTGACGTGGACCGAGGAGAGGTGGTCAAGCAGAGACAGTTCTTCTTCAGGTGTGGGGTCCAGCGTGGCTGAGATCAGGAGGATGTGTACCAAGCTGTCCTGGCATACAGAATATCGTTTTACATAAGATATACTTCACTTAATGAACTATTATATGGGTAGTCTAGCAACAGGAACTGGACAGAACTTATTTTACATGATGGTCATGATGAAAATGAACAGACCAATTCTGAATTTAAAAACCCAAAAGAAATTTTCCTAATATGCCAGATACCTTTCTTTCAAGTGATAATTGCAAAAGAACGCTCAAAAAATGTTCTATTTAAAACTGAGAAGTGTTTGTGAGTAACACTAAAAAGAGTAAATTCATTACATGACACTATGTATTTACACTTCCTTTAGCAATAGCAACTAACATTTATAAGGATATGAATTTAGTTAGAACAAGTTAAAGAAATAATTTACATAAATAAGGAGTCCTTTGGAGATATTTTATACACATAAATAACCGTATTTTATTAACCAGAAACAAATACTGTATTAAAATTACATCAACAAAAAATATTGCTGATCTAAACATAGTAAAAGTGTTTGATTTAATTGAACTATTCTAGCTGACAATCAACAAACAAAAAATGACAGCAGGTTCTGTATTTTCAATCTCACCTCCACAGTTTCCAAATATACATTCAATACATTAACTTTGATGAACTGATGTGAGGTAGTCGAGAGTCTTCTCTGTCTTTCATCATCACTACTGCAGCATGCTGCGGGTGCTAGACGATGGTTGTAAATCAATTCATTTTCCTTCAAAATGTATGTCACACTTTTCCCACATCCAAGACTGGTGAACTCCCTGAAAATATAGTGACAAATTATTTATGCAAGAATTTCAAATTACTAATGTGTAGTAGTGTAGTTGAACAGAGCAGAAGCACTATGCAATGTTGACATGATTAGGTAGGTTTTCAAGCATGCTTCAGTTTCTGAAAAACTGAAGCCTCAATTTCAAGTGGACAATCTGCCAAAAAAAATGCCATACTCAAGCAATTTCATAAACTCTCACTTTCAGATACTTTGTGCAGTTAATTGTAATCTTTTACAAGACACCCTTATAGAGCCAGAGTCAGCAATAGCCACGTATTGCAATGAAGATTCTCTTCCAGAAGAGATCTCTAATGAACAGAGAAATTCCCTCTTAATGAGTAATAAAGTAGCCAATAAAATATGCTTTTGCTTACCCAGGCTTAGATGTCTGATGTAAAGCATGACTTTCTGAAAATTAAAATAATCGGTATAAGACACTTTCTCTATTTAAAGGCTTTTTTATAAAATACAATTTCAATTAAAAAAGATAAGAATATGTTTTTTTTAAGTATGTCAATAACAAAGAAAAGAAATATATTGAACAAATTTAGTTTTGATACATAAAACATTCACTAGAACTAAACATAAGAATTGTACAGGGTGTCCACTAAAAAAGTAGCCGATTTAAAAACGCTTTAGTTTGTAAACTATTACTGCCAGAAGGCTTAAAAAGGTGTCATTAAAAAGAGCAGGATTTAAAGTTTTATTTGGTATCATACATACGATGTAATGAATATACCGGTACATCTGTAGAACTTCATTTTCATTCACGGTTCATTAGCCCCCAGAATGGCACAAATAACAGTCAAACAGAGACAATTTGTCATGGAAGAAATGATGAAACACTGATCCGTGATCACTACAATTCATCGATTTTAAGAAAGATATGGAACACTATTACCTAAAAGAACAGTCCAAACCAATCACGCCAAATGTAATGTTCATGGCACAGTGCATAATTTAAATAAAAGGAAATCCAGACCATCCAAAACAGCAAGGACAGAAACAAGAATTAACATGGTAAGAATTTTAACTAATCATGATAAAACAAAATCAGTGAGAAAATTGTCTGCTGAGACACAGGCAAAGAAAACTACTGTTTATTTTGTTGTCAAAAAAGAACTTTATTAAACTACAGCATTTTTAAATCGGCTACTTTTTAGCAAATACCCTGCTAATTGGCCTAAAGACATAGCCAATTTAAAAATGCTGTAGTTTAATAAAGTTTTTTTGAGAACAAAATAAACAGTAGTTTTCTTTACCTGTGTCTCAGCAGACAATTTTCTCACTGATTTCATTTTATCATGATTAATTAAAATTCTTACCATGTTAATTCTTGTTTCTGTCCTTGCTGTTTTGGATGTCCTGAATTTCCTTTATTTAAATTATGTACTGTGCCGTGAACATTACACTTAGCATAATTGGTTTGAACTGTTCTTTTTGGTAATAGTGTTCCATGTCTTGCTTAAAATTAACTAATTCTAATGATCATGTATCCATGTTTAATCATTCCTCCACAACAAATTGTCTCTGTTTGACTGTTATTGCCATTCTTGGGGCTAATGAACCGTGAATGAAATTGAAGTTCTACAGATGTACCGGTATATTCATTACATCGTGTGTATGATACCAAATAAAACTTTAAATCCCGCTCTTTTTAATGACACCTATTTCAGCCTTCTAGCACAAATAGTTTACAAACTACAAAGTTTTTAAATTGGCTACTCTTTTAGATACATCAAATATCTTTTAATTTATTTCTGTCATCTTCATTACAAATGTAAAGGTCTTAACTTTAAGTTCCTTCAAAAGTAACAAATATTTCAAACCACAGAAATGGAGAGGATAAATACAATAATTAAATCAACAACTGTTCTGGTGACCATATTAAAATCATGTAAATTATATTTTATCCAAGGGATTCATGTAAAAAATATTACACATATAAGCTCAGTAAGAACTTTTAATCAACTAACTAATCTAATGTACAACCCATTTAATGATACACTCCACCGAAATATACTAGAACTCGATCAAAATTTAAAATTGAAACCCACACTTTATAAAAGGAACAATTTGACAACCACCAATCCACCACCATTGGGAAGTGAAAGGTATTGTATTAGCTCCTTTGCCAGATTATTGATTGATTAGGCTCATAAGCTGTTAAAACTCCAATGCTGTGTAACTCATACAAACTTTTCACAGACATGACACTAAAGTTTAACCTTTATTTTCAACAATTCCAGTGTTTGTGCTTTGTATTTCCTTTATTTATTGGAATCATAGCTGGGGCTAAAAGAGACATAGCTACAATAATGAACATTGAAAATTAGACAGAAAAAGCTTGCCACTGTTTACAACCAACACAACTGTGTTGATGCAGCTAGTAGTGCCACCAAATCATAAGAGCAACACAAGAAATTTGTAATCACACAAGCCAAAATCAGTACCAGATTACAGATTGTCAGATTAGTAATTATCCAGCTGTACTTTGAAGTTATAAGAAATCTTAGAAATTCTATCTAAACACAGCAGATGTGTACTACAAATGCTACAAATATTTGAAGGATCTGAAACAATAGCACGCAGTTGAAAAAATGCCTAAACTATGAACAAACACAGTACATAAAAGCTAACTTGTATTCAAAAAAGAAAATTAAATTATTTGAACAAGCATCAATAAAGTTATATTATATATCCATACATGGGAAACTTGCCACACAGCTTAGACTTGCATTCTGTTGTACAATAATGAACATTTATTCTAATGGAAAATTATTTTCAAGCATTTACTGTGTACAGTATTAGCAGTATGCCCTCACCAATGAACTGCTGGCTGAAGGATTCACAATCATTCAAAGCCTCATTTGAGGGAACACAAATCCGCCATTCTGGTTCTCGCCATTTTTTCAGCTTCTTGGCATAGTTTTTCTGCAAAAAAAAATTTTTCAAAATATCATGGAATATGAAAAAATTCAATATTAGATTCAAAATTCTCAATCTTTCTTTTTAAATACACCAATACTATCAATCAATTTGGAAATGTTTGGACTTTAAAATATTAATAGGAATCCAAAAATAATGTGACCTATGATCAAATTATGTACATATACAGCACATCTTTCACAAAGTCAAAACTTACACTACATAGACAAAAGACTACCTAAACTAGTAAATGTTTGAAAAAAATTAGGCAGTTGGTGCTGACTAAAGGAGAATATTTCTATCCTACAAATAGAACTTGCCTTTCAAATCCATTCACACCTACAGAATAAAATTATTAATAATAATAAGATTCAAATCCCACTAGTTGCTGGTTTGTTTAAACAGCAAACTTAGGATCTGTTTTGCATGAATGCTAGACATAAGAAATATTTTAATTTTATGTACTATTAAGAGAATTGAAAATAAAATTCATAAGTAAATTCAGTAGCTAAAATTGGAGTTTCCAATTCTAAGGAAATAAAACAATGATATTAAAAAGAATCAAGATGCATGTTCCAACATGGAGTAAAAAATACAATACAGTCATAATTATCTGCATAAGTATGCTACTTCATCCATTTGAATTTTACAAGAACCCTGGCTACTCCCCACATATAACTTGAGCAGAGCATACAATGATGAGAGCTTTGTATTAGAGGATTTTACAATTACCAATTAATGGATTGCCATAACAATATTTCATGAGCTAACCCAACTATTCAAAAAGCTTTTTAATTTGTCATTTGTATCAGGTTGTAATCAAAGTTTTGTCCTTTTTTGAGTTATAATGCCAGGGCACCATTACATCAATTTAACTTACAAATGATGTATGTGCACCCATCTAAATCACTACAATATTTCTTCTTTCAGATTTTATTAAAATCATAATAAATCATTATTGTTGACCAAATGTACATTCCAAGTAGAGGAAACAGCCATATTTTACTGTGTGAATTTCAGATGGGCAGTACAGCAATTTCAGCAGCAAGATCCTTAAAGACACTTATGGGAATGATGCAGTGAATGAAAATCCCAGCAGGAATTTTTGTTTTTACATTTCAAAATGAATCACTTTAGTCTAAACTCTAAAGCACAAACCAAAAAAAAAGACACTCTAAAGTACTCAATTCTGAGGAATTGCAGACTAGCATTGTTGAAAATCCAAACAGTAAAACTAGAGAATTGAGCAAGTAGCTTTGATCTTATCATTTTATGAAGTATGGTCATATGACTCACATTGAACTTCTAGCACAGTTCTTTAGTTATAATGCTAGGGTTTTCATCAAAGACAACCTGCAATTTTTCAGAATCAAGGCTTTTGAAAAGTTCTTTTCTTGGTTTGTCCTTTAGACAAACCATCTTTTTGAAATGTAAAAACCATCTCCTACAGGTCTTTTCATTGACCCACATTATTTCAGTCAGTGTTCAGAGTTCTTGCTACTAAAACTGCTGTATTGTGCTCCTGAAATTCATACAGTAAAGTACGCCAAATGTGTTCTTTACTAGGAGTGTACATTTGAGTCAACAATAGATATTCATCAGAATAATTAAACAAAATCTGAAAGAAATATGTTAGTGATTTAGATGGCTACACACATGTCAGATAAGTTAAATTAATGTGATGATGCCTTAAAATTATAACATAAAATAGACAAATTTTGTTACAATCCAATACAAGCACAATAACTAAAAAGTATAGTTACCTATCTACACTCTAGCCATGTTATGGAAAGAACTTACCTGAAGGTGTTGGAAAAACGCATTCTGTGCCAAAACATCATCAGTCATATTTCCCTCCAGTTCAACCTTCATCAGCTCCCTTCAAGATTCAACATTTTCATCTTTGTTCACAATGGGCAAACTAATAACTAAAATTTAAAATTCTCCTATGTCCCAACATGAAAACAATGGAGAAATAAAATTATTGTTAGACTTTGAAAATTAACTTGGAAAATTTATGGTAACGATTTATTTTCACTATAGCAGAATTGACAAAAGTTGAAGAAGAGACGATGCATAACAATACATTTGCACATGCAGAGGGGCTTAGTTTGTAGGAAACAAAATGCTACTGATAACACAGTGAGGTACAGGAATTACACATAAACTTAAAAACACCTTATAAAATGCATATAAACTTTAATGCGACTTGGCAAATAGCAGACCTCCAAAACTTTTATTCCTTTATTTCCAGCAGAAATAACTTGATATGTATTATCATGTAGTTTTTTAGATGTATTTGAAGCACTTTAACATCACTTGATGTAGAAATATTTAATCCTATACAGTGGGAACCATGATTGCATTTTACTTAACCAAAATTTAAATTGCTTTACATAATTAAAATTTTATTATTAACATAATTTGTGCAGTAATATTTATCACTCAAGACCTAACTCAGATTAGAGTGACCCATCATAAATATGTTTATTAATGATGAGTTATTGGTACTCCAACAACACAATAAATTTATTGATTAATATTAATTATTAATATTCCAACATAGCACAAAAATTGATTAAATAGCGATACATTATCAATTCTCCAATGTTATACAATAAATTGATTTATTAACGATGAGTTATCATTGCTCCAGCACAGCATAACTTTCTTTTTTGTTTTGTTTATCATGGTCTTGACATGCAAAAAATATCTTTCATTGGTTCATTTCTTCAATTACATATTAAACCATTTCATATATTTATAGACAATTGACTTGTAACTTTACTCTGATAAAAATAGAAACAGAGTTTTAATACAAAAATTTGTGAAGATCACAGGCAATAAAGAAACACAGAAATACAGTAAAAATTAAAAGACAATTGGGATAAGATGTGATGTATGAATAAGAACATATGCATTAGCATTGCTTTGTTGAAGTAATTTCTCACATTTAAATTCACAGCAACCAAAATCTTTTTCTTCTCTCAGTCTACACAAAGAGGAAACATCTAGCAACATACAAATCTAGAATTTAGAGACAATATTGACAGTTGAGGTAAACAAAACATGAAAGAACAAATGAAAATGAAAGTATATCGAGTGCAATTCAAGTAGATATTCACACACAATAAAATAATTGCATTTTTGCTGATTTTGTTACTTGTATCTTTTCCCAAGAAAAGGCATAGTAAATGAGAGGGAAGAGTCAGATGAGAGAATCAGGTGGACAGGTAACATTGGTTTCTTTTTTGTCAATTTTTTTCAATAGATTAAAGAGCATAAATAAAATAAAAATGCAGAGGTTCTCCCTTAATATTGTCACAACTCCATTATCAAATAATACACACACTACACTGTGCTTCATATAAATAATCATTCACATATAAATTTGGTCATTGAAAATTATCTCATTCAAGGAGTTAAAGCTCTCATTATTTTTCTCCCTAAAAACATATGAAACTTTTGCTGTGCAATAAACAATTTTTGTTACATAATACCTACAAAAGGGAAATAATTCACGGTCAAGGGTAGCTCAACAGATGTAATCGGTCCGTCGTATCGGAAGGTTTGATGTAGGTTTATTATCGAAAAAAAGTTACATTATTGTTGATGACGGTTCTTATTGAATAATGAAAAGGACATCAAGAAGTAGCGTTATGAAATCTTGGATTCAAATATTTTGATTTTAGATTAATTTTTTAAAAAGATTCATATAAGTAGCAAAATTGAATATTGTTACCGTGTATAATTTTACTTATTATGGATATTTACTTTTATTTTCATGAGAAATAGTCAAAGCTTCAGAGCAAAATCTTTCAATAAATGATTCCTCATCACCCTCATTTCGATTTCCTTCACGAAATTAGTGTTTACCAATGTTGAGGTAATAATTAAACAGTCATTGAAATAATAAAATTTTCACACGAACGAGAGTGGAACTTTCTATGCTTCAATACACTGTGGACTTTTTATGGTGACAAATTATAAGCGATGTAGAATTGATGAACAAATGTCCTCATACAAACAACCACATGACAGTCCCACAAAAAGTATATAGCATAAAGTAAGACAATATCAATTCTGAAATATTAATTGCGTTGCTCTGCAATGAGCAAATAATATTCTAGGATAGCCATCTAGCTGCATTTAACTTGTTGATGTTCAAACAGTTTGGTTAATGAACAAAAGGTCGGCTAACTTGGTTCAAGATGCTTTGTCAGCCCCCTGAACTATACGTAAGTCTAATAATTCAAATTTTAGATGACAGAGTGAATCAATATAGGATCAAGTTTATAGATTGTAACACAGAGATGTAAAGTTTGGTCGTGCTTGGGGGATTTTAAGCAACCAACTTTAACAAGCCTAATCTAACTGCCCGTGTGACCTTACTCAAGGTAATAAGGAACAAGTCAACAGGAAAACTCAGCTTGTATTTCCATGAAATTGGCACGAGAAATGTCTTGCAACTTCGTTGATTCTTGCCAGCCAGTTCAGAGCGTCCAG
>VCRD01005654.1:1584-18471 GCA_006783055.1 Trinorchestia longiramus
TGACCTGATCATGAACCACATGACCTGATCATGAACCATATGACCTGATCATGAACCACATGACCTGATCATGAACCATATGACCTGATCATGAACCACATGACCTGATCATGAACCACATGACCTGATCATGAACCATATGACCTGATCATGAACCATATGACCTGATCATGAACCACATGACCTGATCATGAACCACATGACCTGATCATGAACCATATGACCTGATCATGAACCACATGACCTGATCATGAACCATATGACCTGATCATGAACCATATGAACAGCACCTCAGAAGATCACTGGTTCTTGAAAGTTTGGCGCGGGCAGCCACGGCTGTGCGCTCTTCATTAAGTTGTGTTCCTGTTCTTAAAGCATCTCTTAAATAATATAATTATCTGTTCATAAAAGTTCTGATAATTTCAATACATTACAATTAGTTCACTTGAAAAGGAAACTATTGCTTGAATTTTCTCGAAATCTAAAAGTATTTTAGATGCACTCTGCGCTTTCGAAAGTTTACAAAATTTTGGTACCATAAAATGAACTTCCAGATAAATTTTTTCGTTCACATTGCGTACTACTGCAAACTCTGAGCTGTCTTAATTTTGAGCGCTTGAACTCACAGAAGCCACGACTCACTGTTAATGTGACGCCACACAAACAAAACAAAACTTATCTTAATGAAATATCGCAGTAACGACACGTCGACTACACTTGAATACACAGATGTAAAAACCGAAAATTACGACTCATTTAAACCTAACATAACCTAGCACAACTCATTTAACCCTTACATAACCTGGCAGAATCTAATGTAACAAAACGTAATCTACTCTAACCGAGTCTAAAATAACCTAACGTAATGTAACTTAACCGAATCTAAAGTAATCTAACGTAATGTAACCTAACAGAATCTAAAGTAACGTAACGTAACCTAACCGAATATAAAGTTACCTAATGCAATGTAATCTAATCGAACCTAAAGTAATCTAACGTAATCCACTCTAACCTCTGCTGATTCTGCTGTTAATAGTTGAAGACATCTCAGCTATACGCCAACTTCCCAAGTCTCGTCAGACCGAGTCCAGCTAACGGTAGAGCAAAGTTTTTCCATTTCATGCATACCGAACCGCAAGTGCGCCAACCTATAATCAAGTTTGTGCATTCATTACAAGATAAAATAGAAACAATGCCTCATTTTCCAGGGAGGTGCAGATACCGTAACAAGTTGAGAACGTTGGTCAGAACAATACAATAGGTAATGACGAGTAATAGAGAAAGATTCTAGTCAGAATTATCCAGTGATTCCCACGCTGTTCACAGGGCGGAAACAGTTCCATTGTGATTCGTCTGGGAATGATTTCATTAAACTTACTCTTCACCTTGAGTAAATGAAAAAGACGGGCGAATTTTACTGTACCTCACCACGACGCGTCCGCCTAGCGGAAGGAGTAGAGAGCTTGGCCGTATGGAGTAATAAAGGCAAGAAAAGAATAAGGGAATGCATAGTTATCATAAATAGGCAAAATTCTACAAAAATTGCTCAGAAAAAAGCATCAGTAACTGAACATATGATGAAAGTTATTTTTCTTTTAAGCAGATTGAATTGCTTCATGTTTCAAGGAGCTTGCTTTTATGCAAAATAAATAGTTTAGATACACTTTCCAATGAATTTTTAACGAGACAAGCTTCAGTATAATGTAGAACTCATCTTTGACTTAGTCCATTCTTTGACAGGACATTATGATCAAGGATCTATCTGTTTTTTCTTCATTTTCTTGACAGAACAGTGATATGTAATACCTTTTTCTCAAAGCTTTATTTTAGTATAAAAAGAAACTTGAAAACAAAACTTAATGTGGTCTCACTAGTCTCAAATATTTTTAGATCCACCACAAACCATTTCACTGTGGGCTTCAATGTTCGCTTCTTATGAGCAGGTATGACTCTTGAACTGTTCTTCATAGTGGGTAGGTCTTCTTCATAAGGCATATTTTACTGTAGTACCAAAGCCACTATTAGCCTCAAACAACAAGCACCGATAATTTCACGGTAGGTAACTAGGTGTTGGGTCTCCGAAAGAAAAACTAAACACCAAAACCAGGTCCAGCGTGGAAAGAAATACTGCTTGATGAACCTGAGAACTGACGAGACACACCGATCACCAAAAAGTGCTCCAATCTAGACAAACTGAATCATAATTTCTTCTGGCACAGCCGCGTGCAGTATAAAAGGTCAGTTCGTACACAATATCAATGTGAGGAGCAAGGAATAGAATTTTGCATTAAATTTCACACAATGGTGAAGTGCTGAGTTACAAACCAATTACAACATGGGTGTAATAGAACAAGTAATAAGTTCGATCTTCAGTGAAATCTAGAGCGAAAACTCTCATAGGTAATTCCATGCAAGTTAATAAGGAAACCAAGGTAAGAATTTGTTTAGCCCGTTAACGCCGACTGTCCTCATTTGAGAACAAGCTATAAAGGTTAAATGAGCTTAACGCTGAAATTTTTTTCGCCGAACGAAACACTGCTTAAATTACCCCTTATATCTACATCTTTTTTATGCTCTACTTTAAAACGAAACATTTAGAATATAAGGCTAGAGTGAATGATTTCTAATGAACCTGACATATGTAGTACTATACATAATATGATGGACGCTAATGGGTTAATATAGTCGCTTGCCTCCGATTCCAACCTGGTTCTACAGAACATTTTCAAACATGTTTCCTGCTTTCTGTTACACCTAACCTAACCGATGCCAGGCCCACCAGTGGAGCCCTTTTACAGGAAATGTGTTAATATGAGCATTTAAAGTACAGCTGTTTTTGAATTGATATGGTGAAGCAAACGAATGAAAAAATCAACACTCCCATTTCCCATCTCAAATAAATGGCAGGCAAAAGTATCCAATGGATCCACACGCCAGAAGCCGCTTTGAAATCTTTGCTTTCTCAAAATCAATACTCACAAAATTCATCTCAAAACGACAACCAGACACTACATAATTCAAAGGTTTAAAAAAAATCTCTGTAAACCTAAAGCAACTTTTCTAGTTCAACATATAAGGGCATCTTGTCTTTAATATCCGTACATAAACTAAAGAAGGAAACTCTTGTAAACAATAGGACAACGTTATGCTACTTTCATAGATACCCGTGAGTCTCGTCTACTGTATACAAGCTCTAAAGCCATCACAAAACAAATTTGTTCGTCAGAGTAAAGAAATTTGTGAACACAATCATGCTCACTAAACGAAGTCCGGGTGGAATTGTTTCCAGTATTCCGATGTATTTTTATAGCTGTTCGCCATACACGAATTACCTTGCAAATCTAATTCACAAATTCACGAAACCCACTAAAATTCCTTTGCATTCTGAGAGACTCGAGTTTCGCGGCCGCAAAAAATGTGCGTGCGGTTCGGGTGAAGTCGTAAATTTCTTATTATTCAGCGTGTGGACACCGGGAGCGAAAGGGTGGGCGCATGGTAATGAAGCGACGCCGCAGTACGGCGACCGGCCACCGCATGCCTCTCTGGAATGTCACTTTTTACTGCTTTTAACTTTCCTTTAGCAATTAGAAGCGTCTTTCTTCGAAGATATTCGACTTCACATGTTTCAAACGACTAGTCGAGTTTTTAGCTAGCAATGTTTAAGCTCGTAAAAAAGTTTCAATGAAGAGATTACGTTTATTTAAACAATAGTAATCATCGTTTTCTTTTGTCTTTGTCACTTTTTACTGCTGGTAAATTTTTTCAATCAATTAAAAGCGATTTCTTCGAAGAATGAGCACTTCCTTGTGCGCCTTTAATTTTGTAGTAATATTTGCAGCAATTGGCCGAGTTTATACTCGTGGCTTCCAAAATTCCAGTGGGCTGTAAAATTTTCAATTGACAAGTTGCGCTCGTTTAAAAATTGAGATTTTCGTTTTGTTTTTACTTTTGACATTTCTCAAAAGAAGTAAGCTCCAAGATAAACCCTCGACTGATCATGAGTGCAGGATTACTTTCATCTCTACTATTTCCAGGGTACTAAAAATTCCCCTCGTTTAACATTATTCCTTAATAACAAACATTGCGCGACAACATGATATATGATATCCCAATTTCGAAACGAATTTTTTTGTCACATGAGATAAGAATACTCACGAAATTGACGCTAGATTCTTGAAGGAGTGAGCTCATGCATCCAATATCTAGGCAGTCTTACAACATCGTTCTGGTCAGACCTGCCACAGCACACAAAGCTGAGAGAGCTACGATCACACAAAGAGATGCCCACACACGTACTCACTCCCAGCGAACACTTTGTAACAAGAGAGCAGGAATCTGCGCTGTAGCATAACAACTTTTGAACTTGGTCAACGCATTTACAACTAAAAGGAAACAAAAAGACCTGTGAACCTTCAAAATTGAACACGTGGGCTTCATTCTAGCAAGCAGCTGAAACATGCGCTGTAATACATAGCTCAACAATGCGCTATAACAAACAGCTCAAACATGCGCTGTAACAATCAGCTCAAACATGCGCTATAACAAACAGCTCAAACATGCGCTGTAACAAACAGCTCAAACATGCACTGTAACAATCAGCTCAAACATGCGCTATAACGAACAGCTCAAACATGCGCTGTAACAAATAGCTCAAACATGCGCTGTAACAAACAGCTCAAACATGCGCTGTAACAAACAGCTCAAACATGCGCTATAGCAAACGCTCCAACAATGGGCTCAGTTGGAAACCAAAATTTAAGCCACTCAAAATTTAAGCCACTCAGTAGCTCTGAATATGATGTTCTCAATACAAGCTCAGTCAATAACTCTGAATATCATACATTCAATACAAGCACATACGGTAGAACTAAATACCATAAATTCAATACAAGCTCATACGGTAGAACTAAATATCACACATTCAATACAAGCTCATACGGTAGATTTAAATATCATACATTCAATACAAGCTCATACGGTAGAACTAAATATCACACATTCAATACAAGCTCATACGGTAGATTTAAATATCATACATTCAATACAAGCTCATACGGTAGAACTAAATATCACACATTCAATACAAGCTTATACAGTAACTCTGAATATTAAACACAATACACGCTCACGCAGAATCTTGCTAAAATGTCCTCAAAAAAAATTAAAGAGTACTGATGAACAAGACAGTAGCGTTGAATAAGAACACAAAAACTACTAATTTTGTTCCCCCTACGAGCGTTCACAGAGCTCACTGGTCACCACTTGTGTTCAGGACTCAATTGAGAGCTTCAGTGAACGAACGATGCTGCACAGAGGCTGAGAATTGGTCAAATCAAGTGCCTCGTTTTATTCATAGTCCTGCTCACCGTTTTGTTCAAAATCTTGTTCGTCATCTTGCTCACCGGCTTGTTCACAGTCTAGTTCATCATCTTGCTCACAGTCTTGTTCACAGTCTAGTTCGTCATCTTGCTCACAGTCTTGTTCACAATATTGTTCGTCATCTTGTTCATCGTCTTGTTCATCTAGTTATTCCACATATGCTAAATTAATAGATTAATCTATAAATTAAATGACTGAACTCTGAGTAACCAGTTAAGCGGAATACTACAATTAACAAAATAATATTAAATCACAAGAAATGTTCCGTAGTACCAAAAAGTATAGTAAAATTAAAGTACCCCAGTTTCTGTGTAGATACAACCACAAAAATAACGGAAGAGCAACAATCTTCATTGATAATTGATTTAGTTGTCGAGAAAAGTCGTTTATAACTTCACTAATCACTATAAAATGAATGATAATAAAATCCTAAATACTAATATTACATGTTACCTTGTTTGATATCATGGAGAAATAAAAAACGAATTAATACCTTCGGTAATTACACAAAACAGATCAAAATTAAGCACTGCACTGAGCACTGTCAAGGCCAATCCTTCACTCCATGTATGCAAACCATTGCTGTATCCCACACTCTGGTTTATTCGATAACTCCTCAATATCTTCTTCCCACCTCCTCGTCCCTCAGTTTCAACACCCACGCTTTATCCTAAAAGTGAAGTTTGCTCTCCTGTCACACCTGCCAATATGAACAGGAACTCAATGCAGAGAAGGCTTCAGTCGCAGTGCCTGGGTTTTGCTTCATTCATGAGCCTAAAGTCAGAGGATCGTACAATCGCAGGCGGAACTTGGGTGGTCAGCTACAGGACTGCTGCCTAGTGAGGAAGTGCATAAAAAGTGGTGAAACTAATAGAGGAATTCCAGAACATGTTGCGAAGTGATGGATTTCTTGCAGGGCGGTCCCAATGACGGTCTCCCACTGACGGTCTCCCACTGACCGTCTCCCACTGACCGTCTCCCACTGACCGTCTCCCACTGACCGTCTCCCACTGACCGTCTCCCACTGACGGTCTCCCACTGACGGTTTTCGACTGACGGTTTTCGACTGACGGTTTTCGACTGACGGTTTTCGACTGACGGTTTTCGACTGACGGTTTTCGACTGACGGTTTTCAACTGACGGTTTTCAACTGATGACTATCATGCAGGGCGGTCGAACTAATGGTTTAAGCTCGCAGAAAAGCAAGACGTCGCTTCCATTCACTTAGTAACGACGTATGAGAGATATTACGATGTTCACCCAAAGACACACATAAACAACACAAGTATGATACAAGGTACTGGTGCATTGTCACACCCACTTCACCATTAATCAGTCAATTTTAATTAAATTTTCTTACTTTTAGTTATAATTAAAATAACCAAAAAAAGGAGGAAATTTAATTCCCAGGGAACACTACCTCACTGCTATAGTAATGCTCATTCTGGTCGACAACAGTTGGTACGTACAACTTTTGATGTTGGTCAGAAACAGTTGGTGCAGAAGGAAGAAAAGTTAACAACAGTCACTGACTCGTTCATTGTACTTTCAACGTTATACATTTTATTAAAAAAGTACAAGAAACAGAGATAGAGAATTAATGTCAAAAAAATTATGTATTTTTATTTCATTTTATTCAATCTTTGATGACGAATTTTTGGATCTGCAAGACAGCTGTGCGTTCTTTGTTTGTTAATTCGTGTTTTTTACGCCTTTTCTTGATTACTTTTTTGCGTTTTCTGCTTCCCTTTCCATTTTACTCTTGTTACAGAGGATGCTCTACAAAAAAAAATCCATTAATATTCTACGTATATTAGAAATGATTTTAGTTTTTGTTATAATATTCAACAAGATCTGAAGAGAAATAGTGTGCGTACTAATTCACCACACTAATTTTTTGTCCCACACACAAAATGAATTGTCTTAAAAATGCTTCTCCGCACACTGAATACTGAAATGCTTTCCCCACTGCACACCAATTGTTTCCGACCAGAAGGAGTAGTGCATTATAATAAGTAAATAATTCAAGAGGTTCAACATGAATATCGTAACATAACTGAAGAAGCTAAGCACATGCATTCAGAGCCAAAATAATAACAGCAACAGTACACAAATCATTTAGAAACCTGTAATGCTGACAGTACATTATTTCATCTATCCAAAGCTCGCTTCTGTTATGACGCTACTAAAGTCAATCAAGAAATCTTGGGCTAAATTAGCGTTGTCTTGTGTGTGACACGTGAGGCCGGTAGCCGTTTGTAACACTTTATTGAGTAATTAATGAGAACAGATTACACCATCAGGAGATGAAAGCGTAGAATCTTCGATTTACTCAGTGTCTTCAGGCGAGCGAAAATAATAAGTGCAGGACATCGAGTAACCGCAAAGAACACAGCGTGAGCATCGTAATTGCGCCCAAACGAATACAAATCGCTGAGGTCAGTGATAGCTCAAGAACTGCAACTGACTGCGTGGCTTGTTGAGAACTTCGATGATAGAGAAAGCGGTAACTCATATTCTTTAGGCTCTTTAGAGTATCAGCTTTCAAATATTTTTATTAGGAATGACTTACTTTAAAATATATGAACCAACAAAAAAACTCGTTAAATTATGAAAACCGCGAAACTGGCATGGAAACATACGAAGAGATAATAGTACTAAAACGTTCCAGAACATGCAAGAACGTTTTCACGGGTTGCCGGAAGTGAATGATTCCGTGGCCTACATTCAATGAGTTGTTCAGCTCGACAAGCCTGTCGATGATCTGCCTAACAAAACGAGTCGTCAAACCTATGATAAAAAAAGGATTTAAAGCACATATAATGGTTTATCCAGGTAGCAATTATTATCCAAAAGCCCAAATTTTCCATAATTTTTCAGGGAAAATTTGATCAAACTTGTAATTTGAACAGCAAAAATTTTAGCATGACAATAAATAATTGCAAAGTTTGTTCACATGAACCTCTGACGAAAAAAAAGACCATTGGTTACCCCCATTCTATCATACATGATACAGAAATATGGATTAATAAATAAAATTCATCTTTTTCTCACGATAAATCTAAAACACACTACACTCGAACTAACGCCACAAATCCTGCAGGATATCTGTGGACGGAAGATAGAAATCATTCCAGGCATTATAACAAAATAACATCCTGCAATGAAGTTTTCGGAAGCGTTAAACCTTACTACTCCACGGAGCGCAAAATTCAGTTTTCAATGCTGATTAATATTTCCACGATGCAGTCACGTTCTGGATTGACGCGTTGGAGGCGTAACCAGGCACAATTTAACATCAAAAAGATACAACAATTGCAGACTCTGCTGAGAAGAGAACTAGTCTTCGCACGTGAGCGGAGGGATAATTGTTGAAGAACGGTGCAGCGATTAGTTCTCATCGCAGTGGGAAACAAAATAGAGTACACAAACGTTAAGCTCACCAAAGATACATTTGTTGTGCATGTGGGAACACTGAGATAAGGTAATCAATCCTTGAAGAAGAACGTTTTTTTGCAGTCGACCAATAAAATATTAAGCTATAGAAGTGCTCCGATTCCGTTGTGAACATCTTCACAGTGAACAATAAAATTTAAATCAATTTCTAGAATGTTATATAGTGCCGTTATTGAAGAAAAACCTTTTGTTCATTGATTACAGCATTGCTTTTGTATCATATAGATAGACAGACGTAAAGCCATAGTAGCCATATTTCATCCAAACAATTCAAGTTGTTAAGTCTAAGGTGTAATTACAATTTGCTAACTTGTAATTACTCTCTCTCGGAAAATATTTGAGGCAAAGTAGACGTGTTGTGGAATGACACTTTTATCAAAACAAATTGTACAGAGACATTTTTCAAGCTATACTAAAACAAGTTCATTAATTTGACGAGATGGATCAACACGCTGCACAAAATACCGTTCCATCAATTACATGCTCAGAGCTTGTAGAATGTGACGGCAGAAAAAGCACAATGTGTCTTTTTCATGTGCACGACTACGCATTAAATTTGTAGGCTTTGTCCTTATGTCTGCGTTTGAATACGCAACAAGCATAGATATGGTGACATACACAACAAGCATAAATATGGTGACATACCGTGAGCGTAAACTGGAACTCTGAATGTACTAAAATGACCAATATATTATAACAGATAGGGTTGATGCCATAATTATGTATGCTGACACTACGTTCATAGATCACTGCGGATACCCTGCACCATCATCAAAACAGGCGTTAGTCACCAAACCCATTTTTCAATTGCCAACCGATGATAATAAGAGTAGAAAGATTGATGTCGATTTTTAGAACTACAGGCCAAAGAAGTGAACAATCATTCTATTCAATTTCTACTGAATTTTACAAGACCCACGCTAAATAGAAAAGCGGTAGCGGAGGCAGAGCAGGCTAAGTGCAGCGGGGGAAGGGCACATGAAGCTCGCCAGGTGCAGCGGGAGAAGGGTACATGAAGCTCGCCAGGTGCAGCGGGAGAAGGGCACATGAAGCTCGCCAGGTGCAGCGGGGGCAGAGCACAACAGAGCTGGCGTGGGAACGTGTCTATAGCTCAGTTGTAGGTCGCAGGCATAGATAATAAGACGCCAGGACACTGACAAAGTTCAGAAATCAATTCAAATTTGAACAAGACAGAGGAACTTGAATTGAAATGCTAATAATTAACTTGAAAACCCTTTCATTTAAATTAAGATTTGAATGTAGGACTAGTGTTCTCAAAAATACAGTGAGAGCTTGTTAACTCGAGTTTCCAATTTTGCACAAGCGAACATAAGTTTTTAAATAATCGTTTCTTCATGTCGACGCGGTTTCTTTTACCTTGAACAGAATAAACGAATGTATAATTTAAAATAATAACGCACAATTCAGCTTAACCGAGTTGTTAGTTCGTAAACAAAGTCAATGATGAACTAAAGAATGAGTTTACAAAACAGTTCTTCATTTGTCATGCTTGTAACACGTGTGTGAGAAGTGTAACTCAATAGGCGGTATGAGCTACAAAAAAAAAGAGCAAGAAACGAATTAGAATCGTAGTACGACATGGTTCTTCAAACTTAGCTAATGGAAGCACACTACATTAGGAGTTTCAAATAAACAATTAACAAAAACAATGTTAAGTGGAATGACAGAAAACTTCTCGAATACAGTAAAAATAAGTTTTAATGATGCACTAATGCCAAGCAGAGAACCGAGTAGTTGACTCATATCATGTCAAGGCTCTTCATCCCTGCAAAAGTTTACTGATGACACAACAAAAAGAGAATTGTGTTCGCTATATTATATTTATTCCTCACTATCAAAAAGAGGCGCTTCAGAGGTGTGATGAACGAATAAATTTAAAAGTAAAAGTTCACATGGCAGATTCCTGTATGCAAGGTAAGCGCACAATGGAAACTATGTACAATACATTCTTCATTATTACGTTGGGTTACTTTTTGTCCAAAATAGCGCAAGTTCATTAATTTGACGTGATGAATCCAAACGCTGCACAAAATACCGTTCCATCAATTACATGCTCAGAGCTTGTAGAATGTGACGGCAGAAAAAGCGCAATGTGTCTCTACCTGGCGTCCGCATTCCTCCTAAGGATAATCTCTTGAACGATAAAGGACTCACAGTCGGGATTTAGGCAATAATACAACTTCGCAGAAGTCACACAAATCTGCGAAGTGCAGTCACCGAAATCCTTGAACTCAAAGAGGCGTACGAGACAAGCATCAGGTAAACGGCGTCGAGAACAACTGTTGGAACTTGGACTTCTAGTCTTTCACGCTCAAGTGGGAAATGTATCGGTCAAATATTGCACCTTGTGTGTCAGAGACATGTGACGTGCAAAACAGCTTAGGTAACTGTCTTGCATGGATGTGAATATTCAAGAAAAAGGCAATCTTTCGAGGCGTCTAATTTTTAGTAATGACGAGAGACGCCTAGATGAGAGATGGAAGGCAATACCATAGTTCCAACAGAACAGAAAGTTATGGTAAAGCACCACACCGACATGCCCCCCTCACTCGGAAGAGGTAAAATGCAAACTATGTAATATGCAGAATCAATGTCATTGTTATCAGATTTTATCGCTCCATAGTTCTACGATGAGCAAAGAAAATAAGAGCTCCATAGATTTTCCCCTGAAGTAAATTCTTAATGAGTAATATATGTACCTCAGGGGTAGAATTTTTGTATGCAATCTTGGAGCGTAGGGACAATTTCACTTATTCTTAATGATAGGTCCCAGATGTTCAATGAGATGACGGGTAACAACTATACCGCTATCATGCACTAATGATAAGCAATGATCTTTATGAATCTCATTTGATCGAAGGCAAACGAGATTTCTGCCCTCCCGCAGAGAAAACGTCCATGCAATAAAGCAAACATGAACTACACATAGAAGGAATCATATTCGTATGCCTCTGGTTGGGTCCGTCAATAAAAAAGACGAACCGAAAAATGTTTAATAAAATTGTATGTAAGTAATTTTTATTTGATAAAGAACGTCAGCCGTAAATCAAAACTCAATCCCGTTCCACATTTTTTCTGTAAAATTTCATGCTGCCTGAATTTTAGCACATGGCAAAATATGAAAACACGAAACATTTTCCCAGAAAAGTCAGGAGTATAAACACTTGTAAAAGCAATCACGAGCAATCGCATACCCGTGCATCAGAAGGCCAATAA
This sequence comes from Trinorchestia longiramus, assembly GCA_006783055.1. Taxonomy (NCBI): domain Eukaryota; kingdom Metazoa; phylum Arthropoda; class Malacostraca; order Amphipoda; family Talitridae; genus Trinorchestia; species Trinorchestia longiramus. The sequence goes on from VCRD01005654.1 coordinate 13,657, forward strand.
ATTAAGAAGTACCACAGAGAAGAGAGTCTGATGACCAGCACCCTCAATCGTTATGAGAGTTGGCCGAGCGAAAATTTGCCGAAAGCTTTCCCACGATGCTGATAAGTAGCCCAGACTGTGGCAGACCATTCGTCAACGACACACCTCTGTGTGAGTGTTGGTTTGTCCCACAGCCAGCAATATACACGTACAATATACAGTAGTTATCAGGCTAGATTTTCTGAGTGTGTTTGGAATGTTGATAGAATCCTTATGCCAACACGAAGCGTTGTTAAAGCAGCTATCTTTAGGTAACGTCTGAATAAAAAGTTTAATCGTTAAAACAACTTTAAAACTGAAATTCATTATTTGTATTATCGCACCTAGCTACAGCATGTTAATTGTGGTAAAATATTCAAATACAAATAGTCAAGTTGAATGAAGTTGTTTCATACTACAGGGTGCAGCAACATAACTTCCTTTTTCAAAGCAAAATGTATTTAAAAAATGGTGTTGCTGTATTTCTCAGGGTGTTGCTGCACCCAGCATGAACAGATGGAAACGTACGGAAATACACCGAAAGTCACCCAAGGCTCTTGGCACGAGGATTAAAGAGGACTATTTTGCACAAGAAAGCGTAGGAAAATAAGGTGAGCGTGAATGATTCAGGAAATAATAAAAGCAAGAGCGATTGCTCTCGATAGCACAGGTAACAAGAAAATTGCCGGCGCCTCCAGTGATTCGAAAAGATAAACAGCGCATCAAGAAAACCTGACCGTTGAAAGTTTCCACTGGAACTGCAATGCATACAGGGACCTGCGATCGGCCTCAGCGATATAAACAACGATGACAATAAGGAAACTTGGTGTTTCAAACTTGCAGGTGGATTCGTTAACTGTACAGTGCAGTTAAACTTGAGAAAACGGTTTCATTATTTCAACTAAGTTAGGTCAGCAAAATATAAAAAATGTACACGTTACAAACTTCTAGAAATCAAGAAATTACTGTTCTAAATTTATTAAATAAATAAGTTAGCAACATATCAAACTAAAAAAACGTAGCAACAAATGTTTGCCCATCATCCAGATGTCTAGTTATAAAGACGACGAAATTAATAAACTTTGTTTAGGCAATAAACTTGTGTTATTTTCAACAGAAACTAACTCCACTCAGTAAAGTTACAAAATATTTTACTTATATTCCGTTAGTTCATACAAATCATTTATTATTTAGAAATTATCAAAAAAGATTTTTCTGCAAGCAAAGAGTGCCATTGATGTAAGAGGAGAACAGCATACAGAATGCAATGAAGGCTTTTGCGTCAAACAAATCAGCGGGTATGCAAACACTTGTGATTCACTAACAACACCGAGTAGTTCAATGAGGTACGAGTACTTCTAAATTAAATAAATTTATAGCTAAGTTCAGTACAAGAGCAATTAAAAACATACAACTAAAAACTGTGAACAAATTAATTTTTTTCTTCGTATCACTACTGCATGACATTTAGGAAAATAATGGGAAAGAGGAAATATAAGAACAACTGAACAAAAAAATTATTCAGATATTTACCATGAACAGACGCACCATCATACACAAGCAGATTTACGTTCTTAAAACGAAAAAAATATACAATCATATGCTAATAAAGAAATAAAGTACATAATTTCTGACGGTATCGTGGAACTTTATATCATCCACAAGTCAGACTTTCATCTGTACATTACTCCTTTGATACACGACTGACAGTACAAAAAGTAGATTTCTGAAGATTTTCAGCGTATTGCAGACTGCTGGCAATATATTTTTTCCCTACGTGGAATCTTCATTCCAAAAGATAACAGCAATAGTAATTAACAATCATATCAAAGATAGCGTATATGTAATGTTGCGTGTAGGCACACAAAAAAACGTTTAAATAGAAGTTTTGAGTCGAGACGAATTAAACCCTCACTAGATAGACCTACACAAATCATCACAGCGTGATATGCAAGTTTGGAAAAAATTTCCAAAGAACGAAATTTTTGTTTTGAAGTTGCTTTCATTTGATTTTTTCCACAACAGAATAGAATAGAATAGAATGAGGCTATAGGAACGAACCTTCTGGCCCATTCTTGGGTCGGATAATTACTTCGATAATTATTCGGTTGTTTACCCAAGTCCCATGCCGTATTTCTAGCCGCGTCAACCATGTCGGCAGCGGGATTCGAACCCGGGTCTTTCCGCTCGCAAGCAGACTCGCTCACCAGTCGACCAAGCTGGTGACGGTCGACCAAGCTGGTGACAGTCGATCGTCGACCGACTGCATGTTGTGAAGAACGTCTTGTTCATGCCTCGCGCACGTTTCGCTAATATGAATGTCGCTAACATGCTACTAACATGCTACTAACATGCCACTAACATCCTACTAACATGCCGCTAAGATGCCGCTAACATGTCGCTAACATGCTGCTTACATGTCGCTAAATGCCGCTTACATGTCGCTGACATGTCGCTAACATGTCGCAAACGTCACTAACGTTTCATTCACGTCTCACTCACGTCTCACTCATATCTCGCTCACGTCTCACTCACGTCTCGCTCACATCTCGCTCACATCTCGCTCACATCTCGCTCACATCTCGCTCACGTCACAGTTGCGTTTCACTCAATTCTCGCCGTCTAACTCACTATCGTCACGAGCATCAGGCTCGGACTCAGAGTTATCAGCGGGTCGTGCAGTGAGAAGTGCCTGCGCCCACTGTCATGCGCTGGGAACTGGGACAGATATGAGACATGTACGACACGTTGCTCGTTTCCAATCCTGTAGAAACTACGTACACTTTCACAAAGATCATCGTTACCAATCCTGTAGAAACCACGTACACTTTCACAAAGATCATCGTTTCCAATACTGTAGAACCCACGTACACTTTCACAAAGATCATCGTTTTCAATCCTGTAGAAGCCACGTACACTTTCACAAAGATCATCGTTTCCAATCCTGTAGAAACCACGTACACTTTCACTAAGATCATCGTTTCCAATCCTGTAGAAACCATGTACACTTTCACTAAGATCATCGTTTCCAATCCTGTAGAAATTATGTACATTTTCACTAAAATCATCGTTTCCAATCCTTTAAAAACCACGTATACTTTCACGAAGATCACCCAATAACAGGTGTTAATTATCATTGAAGCTTAGAATTGAAGTGGGTATTATTTCTGCCACAAAGAGAGCATGATAAAACCTGTAAATTTATTTTTAAGGAGTAGATATTAGAACAATTCTTCACAAACAACAATTGAACTAACTCGTCCGGATATTGATAGCTAGGGAGCAGCTCACAAGCGTTGAATTTGAAGATTCACGAATGAATTTGACTGCAACATGAAAAATTTAAGTCATTATAAATACTACCAATAGTAATTTATTTGGATTGTCTGAAGTACTGTCAATGGTGAGTTATTTAAGGAGTTTTAAGTACTGTCAATGGTGAATGCTTTGAGGCATGTTAAGTGAGTGAGTATAATGGTGAATTGGCTTGCTAAAAAATGTCACGGAAGATGAAATCCATCGACTTTTCTGTAGCATATAGTGAAAGAAAGCAGACAAGCTGTAAAAGAAAAATGAAATGAAGAGAATTTTTCTCGGAAACTCTACCCGGGCACAATAAAGAAGACAACAAAGAGCTCAGAGCGAACGTTCAGAGTGACCTCTACTCACGCGCAACCCCGAGATCAGGTTCGCCTTCTTCTTGAAATAAAATTGACGAGGCGTCGTGGTGAAGAAATACGCCGCGTATTCTCTTCACAGGAAGTACAAGAATTTTTACAGAATGTGTGAGATTGTGCGGTGTTTTCAAATTTTGAACTTGATTTCAAGTGTCGTTTACACGATTTAATAGATAAAGGGCCCGATTTCTGTATTTATTTTGTTCAGTTATATATCGCATCAACATTAATCTACGAATAATTTGGTAACATAAATTAAAATTGAACCATTTGAAGTCAAAAGTTTAAGTTGCAGGAATACTGACGATGAAACAGCTCAAACAAGCTGGAACACTTGTGAATGCAGATATTGAGCGCAAATCGACATTTTTTCGTATTTTGCAGTTCAATCTTATAAAGAACTCGTAACAAATGCGTACTATTCAAACCACTACCACAACCAGATCACGACTTACGTCAACAAAAACGAAGAAAATACTTTTTAAGCCTTCAGTGCCCTGGTCCAATGTATTGGACACCTTTAAAATGTTGGTAAATAGTAAATCTGACGCAATACGAGTACGGAAATCCTGTTTATTGGACGCATTAAGCGCTGGATTTTTTTGCTTATAGTCCATGTGGTTTGTTTATAAGATGAATTAAGTTTTTCAGTGAAAATAATCGTATTTTAAGCCGTAACTGAAGGGAAGTAAATAAAACCAAGGTGTCCACTTTACACAGGCTACGAAAAATACGTTAAATTATAACTCCATCGTTTAGAGGAAGAGTTTTACGTTCGTTGAAAATGTTGAAAATTCCTCAAATATGACAGGCTAATCAGAGTGAAAAAGCTGCAGCTCTCATGAACAGGTGAAAATTCGCAAGTTCAAGTGAACTCTAGCGACGCCTCCTTGTTTGGGCTGAGAAAGAACGCGAGTACGAATGGAAAGTAAGAAATGATTCATGGGAACAACATGAAAGGAAGATAAAGGACTAATTGAGGAACAAGAATAAAGAGAGGACAAATTGGGGAATAGGAAGGAAGAACAGCGATGGAGGAGGGGACACATTGAGGAACAGGAAGGAAGAACAGAGATGGAGGGGAGGACACATTGAGGAACAGGAAGGAAAAACAGAGATG
>VCRD01005654.1:18863-32821 GCA_006783055.1 Trinorchestia longiramus
GGGAGGACACATTGAGGAACAGGAAGGAAGAACAGAGATGGAGGGGAGGACACATTGAGGAACAGGAAGGAAGAAACACAGAGATGGAGGGAAGGATACATTGAGGAACAGGAAGGAGGACACATTGAGGAACAGGAAGGAAGAACAGAGATGGAGAGGAGGACACATGGAGGAACAGGAAGGAGAGTCACAGAGGGAGGGGAGGACACATTGAGGAACAGGAAGGAGAGTCACAGAGGGAGGGGCAGCACAAGTGGCAATCACTGGGTGAGATAATCCCGACCTCCGCCGGAAACCGTGAAAAGAAGGTCGAAAATTTTAAAGGAAGCAGAGTGCCTGTAAATGAGCAAGCAGCTTAACAAAGAGCCCGTCTCAAAGCTAAGGTTCTGACTCTGTGGTGATAAGATGCAGAAGTAATTCAGTTTTATTTAAAGGAGGGGCCATAGTGGCAGTTTTCGTCGCAGACTATTTATAGGTCTCTGTGTATCTGTAACTTTTTTGCATTTGTAATATGTATTGGCTAATTAGTGGGGATTTTGATAGTAGCATCGGTGACTTACATTGAATTAAAATGGAGTATTAGTATCGGTATAAATCTAGCGTATGGCATCAGTATGTCTTGTTTTAATTTCGATTACATTTCTTGAGGAACTAAAAAAATATCAAAGCCACTCGATCCTAACACAGCCGCCTTTCAGTACATGCAAAAATAAGCGCCTCGACAACCTAACAATTTTTTCTGCTACTACGGTCGTTTTTAATTCACAAAGATTAACAAGTTTGCAGTTCATGTAATATTTATCAGCAGATATGCTAGTTATATTCAGAAGCTTTGTGATTGGCATCCATCAATAAATTTTCTTCTTTCCCAAAATTAATAATGTATCTGTTAACTCGTTCCAATTAAAGACAGTGTGCATAAGCAGGATAACTAAATAACAAATACATTATTTATGAGTGTAATGTAAGAAAATTAATTAATTACCGTCAATCATAATGCCATTCAATATAGTCAGCATATATGCGGGTAATTATTAAACGAATAAAATACTTGTTAAGCATTATAAATTAAAGTGGCCAGAGTAGCAGAAAAAAGGCTATAATAGCTTTTTGTAGTGCTAATTTTTGTGCGTACTAAGTGACGTAAGTGCTAAAATTGGTACTATTAAAAGCATTACCAATATTTTCTACTAAATAATGGTAAATAAAACCTAATAAAAATTAAAATCCCGACTGAAAAAATCTAGTACGGCCACTGCCAGCTAACACGGCCTATTTGTTCAAGCCCATCCTGGCTGTGGTATCACAGCTACTGGTACTTATTAATATAGCAGAAAAAGTGACCAATACGACAGAGCAGAATCAAAACATTCAACATGAAATTCTCGTTATAATATTAAGAAATTAAAAGCATTATACGAGTGCGCTACAACTTACCTCAAACCACAAGTGAAGATCAAGAAATATCAAAATCTTTTTATAAATTTCGAGGAATTTCAAATGAAACACTAAAAAACATAAGGATGCTTCAAAATAACAAAAAATCGTACTGAAAAGAACCAGCTATGCCCACTCTTTACGTTATGAGCGTAAATTTTGAGCGTGAGAAGTCCTTGTCACAACGCAATTTACAAGACAAAGACCAGTATTTGTGTACCAGTACTCTAGTGAATACATGGCACCTCCGTCATGCTCTGACGACGTACACATACGGCGACAGTAGGGAGGTAAGTTATTTCTAGTTTATACATATATTTATGTAAATTTATATCTACCTAAGTTATATCAGAGGTAAGATATAGCTTGTCAAGTTGTACCTACGTGTTATAGCAAGCTAAGGTAAGTCTAGCCAAGTCATTTGGTATCTAGCTTAGTTATATCGAAAGTTATATATAGCCTACTTATTGCCCACATATAAACGAAAGTAAAATAGAAAATGTAAATAATATTCGTGGCCGGAATATAGATTTCTCCTAAATAAAAAGTTAGCGTGACTTTTGATGATGTACTACATTTTAACCTGTCGTTCCCCTGAACATGAAATGTGAATATCAGAATATGTCACGCAAATAAAAGAATTATCACGCAACTCGACCACGCCAAAAGCAAAACATGGAGCCAGGCAACTCTGACTTAATTATTTCCACGTAGACAGGAGGTAGGACATTTGGAAAAAAAAATTAGTATAAATCAGAAGTATTTCCTATAAAAAAGAACCTCGTGTACGGTAAAAAATTCGGATCGAAATAGGCTTTTCTTATCTGAGAGGGTACCTTATATAAGAGGTCTAGTCACATTTAACTTTATTTTCTTTACTACTGATCTGAATTTATAGAACTGGTTAAAAACTGGCGATAGGAAATTAAATTAATTGAAACTGGGCGACTAACATGTATCTTTACTTTTGACGAGCTTCACGTACCTTGTTATGGTCATAAACCACACACGAGTAGCACATTGTATGAGTACACCGTACACGAAGTTCACATGTATTCCTATGTACTGAAAAGTTTCAACAACAAAACAACTCCCGCTGCCGACATGGTTGACGCGGCTAGAAATATGGCATGGGACTTGGGTAAACAACCGAATAATTATCGAAGTAATTATCCGACCCAAAAATGGGCCAGAAGGTTCGTTCCTATAACCTCATTCTATTCTAAAAAGACACAACATTATAATATAGTAGTTTTATCAAATTATCATATTCATTACAAGTATTTGTTAGATCGGATAGCATGGGGCAACAAGTCATACGTTAGTGGCAATCCAAATAGAAAGAGTCACTCAGTCGTAAGAAGTCTCACCGTCAAATGACTGCATAAACTCACCTTGGCCAGGCAGCGTCTCGCGTGCTGGTAGAAAAGCTCTACTTCAGGGACGCCGTGTAACTCGGATACGCAATTCGGGTAGAATCTGCACGAGGTATAAAAACACGTTAACAACATGAAACGTAGTTCAAGTGGAGTCTTCCTGAGGTATAAAAACACGTTAGTAACACAAAATGTAGTTTAGGAGGAATGTACCCGAGGTATGAGAACACGTTAACAACACTAAATGTAATTCAGGTAGAGTCTGCCCGAGGTATAAAACACGTTAATAACACGAAACGTAGTTCAGGTAGACTCTGCCCGCGATAGACTGCGTGTCATTCAAGATAAAAACATGAATATTTAAACATTGAACATGTGGGCATGTTCAGATATAACTTCTAGAAAATGTACTGAATTATGATTTGAATGAATGAACGGATGAGTACGTATTTAAATATAAAATAAATACGCAAAGAGAATTTGTAGGAGTTGAAAAAAGATTTTCTATCACATTTGAACCCTAAGATCTGAGTCTACTTCGAAAAATTCAACCCGTAAACAATTTCTCACTAAACCTACTTAGTCCTTCAAATTTTTCGGAACAAACGCAAAGGTTTTCGTTTTCAATCTGTCGAGAAAATTTTATCACCTTCCCGTGCATCGTATCGCTTGGAGTAATTGAGTCTGAACTATGTTTCAGTACATGGCAAAACATCTAAGAAGGAATGCAGTTCGAGCTGAGGTTTCAAGTAGATCAATAAATCTATGAGAAATGACACATTGATGCAGTAAAGCCATTAAACGACAGCGCAAAAGCACACAACATCAACACCTCAAAGCAAGCCGTTCATCCGAAGCGAATCGTCATCTTTTAAGACGAGAACATTCATGTAGCTGAACTGCGTGGCAGCGCTACATGCACTTACTATCGCTTCATACATTAACACAAAGCCACAGTACAGCTCCTCAATCCACACCCAAGAAAGAACCGGTCGGTACAACCAGGGCCACCCATTGAACGTTTTAAAAATCCTCTTTAACGGTAAAAATACAACAATGAGTGAGATCAAACGACTGCTCCTGTTCAGAGACAGACCATTGACGGTGCCCCTCCGCTGCCCGCTCCACGCAATCTTATTACATCAACACCCGAGATCTTTCTTCCTCTTTTTCTCAAGTCAACATTTCAGTTTCAGTGACCTTAGACCCTCCGTCGCAGAATCATCATGAAGTCTATGTTCTATGGCTTATTTAAAGCTGTTTTCGCAAATATATATCATGAAAAAATATGCGTTTGCAAATAAATTCATACACATGAGAAAGTACATATTTGAGGCATTGTCGAAAATAAAATTATTTGTTCTCGCTCAAGAAGGAAGCTTCGTCTCCGATATGTTCTACCCTCAAATCCATCACTCACTTCTGAGAGCTCTAGCCCTCGTCTCTTGAAGACGGTGTCGCAGCAATGGCGGCCCTCGTTTGCTCAGATTTCATAATACAGCCTCTGAGGTGCCCGGCTGTTCCCACACTCCACTCATAAGCGCGGCAGTTGACTGCTTTTCAGCGTCAACGGTTCAATCTTATCAGTTAAAATTGTAAACGTGACTTCTAGCTCACACCACTGAAGTGTTCGAAAATAAACTACAAACCGCTAAAACTCCAACCAGTTTTCAAGGCTTCTCGAATATGATACATACGTGAAGTGAAAGTTAAAAGCTATGTAAAAAGTTAGCTGAAATGTTAATTTTATGAGTTTTATGACAAATTGCTTTACAGGAAAGTTGCAAAAAAATTAAAGATGCAAGCTCCCTTTCTTATTTTAAATATAAATAGTTTGTCCTGGGCTCCATTAGCGAACGCTGAGCTGCAAATGTACCATAATTAATAGATCCATCATAAACAAATTTTTGCCAAGAATTAATCGTAAAGAGTTCAAGCCGAAACACACTTTATTGCAAATAAATTAACGACCTGAAAATGACTAGCAACGATGAAAAATGTTAATGGATTACAAAGCTAGACAAATTATTATTTGGTGTTGGTGAAAACGCGGAAGTGCGATGCTGATTTCTATTTGTTGACTATAAATTCTTCCCTTCAAGCAAATGTTTTGCCATAATCATGTAGCTGAAGAGGAGAATTCCATGAGGGAAAGTAAATACAAACATGAATGAACGTTGAGTACACTCGAGTTTCCAAAGGTCTTTGGAGCGTCCTCTACCCCATGCCATGACCACCGAAGAAGAAAGAATTCCGCCTAATGGGGTGCAGTCCGCTCTAAAAAAGTAAGAAGACACGCCGCAGGAGGGTGGGAAGAAAGAGCAAGAAGAAAGATAAAGAAGCGTCAGGGAAGCGTTCCAAAGAGACACGAACAGAAAAGTAACGGCAGCGTTTCCATTGCGATATGAAACGCGAGATTATTTTGCTCCAATTATCGACTTATTTGTACAGTAATCCTGAAAAAATATCTTAAGTATATGTAGATATATGCATGCACTGTTATCAATTGATAACATTAGTACAAACTGTGCAAAAAATGCAGTATTCAATTATTTTCTCTCGTCAATTTGAGTATTGACAGACCGAAAATAATTCGTCCAGAATGAAGCACAGAAAAGACAAATCTCCTTGCTTTGATATGTAGATTGAAAATAAGAGCAATTGGCTCCCAAAATACGAGGTTCCCAGAAAAATGACACACGGTAACTCTTCAAGAAAAGGGGAAGGAGAAAAATGGCCTACGTACAATTGCCGAAAAGTTAAACAACCAAAAATTTTTAAACTAGTGTAGCTGGCTGCTAATTCTAGTTTAGCATCCTGAGAAACGTCAATCCTAGGATGCTAGTTAGCTCTGACTAGTCAGTATATTCTATTTAAGAGTTCAAGAATCCCACAAGCCTCCGAGTAATACAAATTACCAAGAGAAGTACCCTCCAATTCACACTCCTTACAACCAGTTAAACATACGAGTAGAAATACTGTCTCAAATTTCTTCAAATCATTATTCCTACGACTAGTTAAAAAAAACGGACAGAAATACTGTCACAAATTCCTTTCAGTTCCCTATTCGTACAACTAGCTAACAATAAAGGTAAAAATACTATCACGAATTCCCTTCAGTTCATCGTCCTTACCATCAAACTCAGTCGTCGAACTTCAAGACTGAGAACATAAGCTGGCATGAATATTAATATGAAACTCAATAGTGAATACATATATAATGTATAAAATACGAAACATACATGAAAATGTAGCCTCAGTTTAACTGTTCATGAACTATACATCAAAGTTCGAATAAATTAAAATTTTGTTGCAACTCCAGGAATCAAACTCTTAAAGATATCGATTTTTAAGGTCCTGGATAACAATCATTCGTCGACGGTTTGAAATAGAAGTGTTAAGAGGCTTATCTAAATCACGTTGTATCCATAAAAAATAGATTACAAGGTATATTACTACCTCCACAAACACTACGATATTATCAGCAGGAATGTAGTCGCAATTTCATTCGAACTCTGTTTTATGGAAAAGTTCACGTTTCGCAGCCTGATTGTTATAATTAATACTTTTCAAAACATATTAACATTAAAATTTACATAAATATTTCACCATTTTCCAGTGAAACGTCAAAAATTCATGTTTTTTATGTTTAAATGTTATGCATGGTACATAAAATCTGTGGTTTCATGGCAACGGGAGTGAAATAACGTAATATCGTTTATACAGAATGTGTACAAGTACAAAACTATATTGTCAGCAGCCCCGAACAATAATTAGGTTAGTACCTTTGTCACTATTATGAAAAGTGGATTCTAAATAGAGTTAAGGCAGATACAACACGAGTTATAAGTATTGCATCCCTAAGCGTCACCCCAAAAAATTGCTTCAACGTAAATGTCTCTATGCTTATAAGCTTGAAACGTTTGAACGACACACAAGGATACTCAAAAAGGAACTATTCGAAACCTGAATTTCATATTTTAATTGAAGAAGAATCCAAAGAATGTCTCTTAGTGGATTGATTCCTGACTGGAAAAACAAAACATCGTCACGTGTGTAAAGAGTTTTGGTTTAAACAAATATATTTCGAAGGAATAATTTATTTCATCACCTTCAATGCCAACATATCTGAAGTAGTGTTCACAAAATTCTTACACTTGAAAATTAAATTTAACTGAGAATCATGTACAATTTCAGGTTCTATCTACCATTCTAGATATACAGTATGTCTGCATACATGGGCAAAATGATCATCTCACATTTACGAGCCACCGCTGCACAAACATTCTTTTGAACAACAATAGAAGGCTCTTCTTAAATTATCCTGAAAAGTCGGTTGCTTTTGAAGTAAAAAAGAAACTCCTCGTAATTGGGAGCACTAACAGCTGCTTTCAGAATAAGATCAGTGATGTGATCCAAATGCCCATTTTTTTGCAACCTCCTTAATGAGATCAGAGCTCTGGAACCAAAACATGGCAGAGGTTTTTGAGTTTCCGCAGCGGTGATTCTTTTCTAGGGTCGTCAGATTACGGAGACGCCAAAATGAGCAACCGCGCAAACGCGTCCTCCAGAAAAAAAACTCGAATAATCGCAGCGAAAGATGAATTCCAAGATGCGTGGGATGCGCAGCACACGAGGTATTTTAATTGAAAGTGGCGCATGCTCGAATGAACGGGAAACATTTGATGCCAGCGTGGGTTAAATGAAACTGAGAAAAGAACATGTACAAAACTGTGCATTCCATCAGTTCACAGTACTTATTTAGTGGATTTTGCAGACGAAATTATTTTAGTACATTCATTTCTACATGTGTGTGTACACTATACGTTTCCAACGCACAATGTATTAATAATGTTAAAGAAATCAGAGGAGCTAGTTTATAAAAAGATTATGCAAATATACAAGAAAATTATTGTAGACTTTCGAGCGCCACTTCATTCCTGGCCAAATTTGATTATACAATAAACTTGGTTTCATGAACACGTACCTTGTTAATGAATTTAAAAAAGGCTCATGGAGAAAAATACAAATACCATTTACTAAAACTGCGATACTTTATTTCGGTTACTACGTATATTCCCTTTGAAGAAGATTTAATAGCTATGCATGAAAAAAAAATTCGAAAATCTAAGCCTCAAGAACATGAATCTTATGCCAAAAATTGGTACATAATAATATTGGTACTTGGAGATGTGGAAAAAACATGCGACTTATGCTGAAATATAGCATAGAAATTTTATCACTATTCGTATAGTAACTACGGCAGCTTACGCGAGCGCTTAATTACAGCTTGAGACTTAAATAGCAGCCCAAGAATGAACCAATCTGCTATTTCGTGTTGGTGTATTTTATTCTACGCGTTCAGTAACGCAGATGCACAGAGTTCGTTAGATGGAACACTGATCCATGCTATCAATACAGCTCCAAGAAGCAAATCATAGTCACATTGTCCTCCAGGTTAATACGAATACAGGGTGTCTCAAAAAAATGTACTCACCCTTTAACAGTTGCTAACATGCTGTCTTCTTTGTGTTGCAGGTGTGAGGTTCGAACCTTTGCGAACATGATTCTTTAATCACATTTAATCATGTTCGCAAAGGTTCGAACCTCACACCTGCAACACAAAGAAGACAGCATGTTAGCAACGGTTAAAGGGTGAGTACATTTTTTTGAGACACCCTGTATATCCATAATTTTGATAGTTGCAGTGACCTACTCGTAACCCTTGATAGGAGAATTTCTGTATTCCCATAGAAAAGGCGTTCTATTTAGCTGCGTAAAATTTCCCTTAACCACGTACATGTTTCAAAAAATGCTGCTTATCATTGAGAAAACAAGTTACAATAAATTGAGGACTGTATTTAAGTGGTGCAACAAATTCAAAAAATTAAACAGAAATAAACTACATATTTCTGGACTTTCTATTCGAAAGAATTGCATCAGATGTGAAAAAAAGTATTCTACAAAAATACATCGGTGATAGAATATATTGAACGTTCATGTCAGAAGTGCAAGAAAACTTAATGCTAGCTGAATGCTTAATTGAAATTGGGTATTTATTCTGGCCTAGAATTAGACATAATCCTAGGCTAAACTAAATTGGAGTGATTACTCACTCCAAACTATGAATTCAAGCCAAAATTAGACACTTCAAACCATGAATTTAAACTAAAATTAGACATCAAATTATGAATTTAAGCCAGAAGAATTAGTACAATAAAATTAGAGGCGAGCGTTAAAATGAAGATACTGACCAACTCCGCTCCTAAAACGTTCCCGTTTCGGCCTAAGATATTCTCAATATTGGCACACGAGGCAAAGTATTAGGATACATCTATGAAAATCGTGCCCAAATCGTCCAAATTTCACCCGATTTAAGTGTCAAATGTCAACATGAGTACTTCTTCAGAATTTTACGTACTCGGACCAGTACTTACACCGCGACAGCGATATCATAACGAAAAGTACAAATTTTTATTAATTTAAGTTTGTGGTAAGCGTTCATATATCCATAAGCATGCCATCATCAACACTGAAGCTGTGACTATAGGGACACACCTAATAATGACAGTATGCGTGGTAAGGTTATGTATAAGGCTAGGACTACTATAAAAGTCCTTGGTATAAGGTTAAACCTGATGTAAAAAAGGCGTGAATGAGAGGCTTGTAAAATCAGATACCTTCTGTAGTTTCATAGAACCATTTTACAACACATAACCCCAAAGCATCATTAAATCTATCATTTTTACTATTCCAACACACGTATTTATTTTCCAGAAACAATAGCACCATTTATAGACCGTTGAGCATGAATCTCAGTCCTAGTCATTTTCACAAGATATGTTTCTTCGTGATCGGCCTACAAATTTCTCTGGTGCTTTTCAAGAAAAAACAAATGGCGTAGTGTAGAGAAATAAGCATTTCTTTCTATTCTATTTCCATCTGGTTTTTTTCATCTAAAACTGCAATTAATTTTGATTAAGTGGCAATGAAAATAGCTGTGCTTTTTAAATCACTGTTACCGTTATGAAACAGTTTCAAAAATTTATATACCCGTTAGTAAGAATAGCATCAAAATGTATACATTTTTATGGCACTCAACCGTGGTACGGTTTCGAAACTCTCTCAATCTAGATCCTGCAAAAAGAAGACAAAAACTCAAGATTTTACTTGGAGTTATTCGCCTGGACACTCGCAGTAGCAAGCAGAAATTCTGAACCCAAACAGAAGCTCAAATTGTGTGCTGTGACGACTGTAAAATCATTATTACCTTCGCAATAGGAGAAGAAATAACGACGGTGACGCACTATTGTTTTGCTGCGAGTGTCATGCGTGGCGCAATAAACACGGAAGGGAACCAGAACACCTGAACAAGATGCTCCGCATTCCTAAAATATCATTGAACGGAATCAATGAACTGAATCGTAGGAAAATATAAAAACAAGCGAGCAACACTGTACGTAACAAGAGAACGCCAGCACATGAAAACAATGTAGTAATATAAGTAAGAGACGGCTCTATTTGCGGACTGACATTGGCACGCAGTGAAATGATTGTTATTCCAAGCGAAGTCTCCGCGGCACAATGTGTCACAACAGGAAGATTTCGCGTTTCAATACCCCACGTTGCAGCACAATGGAACTCAACTGCAAAGCTATGAGTAACAACCGCTGTGTCAGCAGGGTATAGCATAGCCCACACCGAGAGTCTCACACACGGTCAAGAGCTGCAGGGGAAACTCGCAGTGACTGTGGGAAACGCGACTGGAATACGAGTTGAATTGACACAGCGAGAGTTAATGATTCCAGGAATGTTAATGGAAAGATCAACATGGAGATACAAGGGAAGTGGGGGACAAATAAGAGGACCATGCGAGTCCTACGGAGGGTGGTTGATGTTATCAATAGATGGATACTGTCGCCTTTCTTTGGTAAAATATATGTACCTACAAACAATATTCGAAAAAGTGTCAATCCTTTTATTTTTTGTTATGCAAAGATAATTTTTTTTATAAAATTCATTGCACTCTAACTTATTTGCGAAAAAAAATTTCACACTCTATTGTAATAGTATCTATAGATGTCAGAATACAAAAAAGTACTATGGTAAACTGTGGAACAATTGAATTTTTTTCAAAATTTGTGAATACGTTGTTTCCACACTAAATACTAGTGTATTGTAAAAATAATAATTGTGAACTATGAATCAGGCATTGTAACAGACACATCAGGAACTTGTAATAAAGTAGAAAAAAGATTCTTTTTATCAAAAATACTTTTTCAGCATTTCCATACTCTCTCTTCAATAACTGATAACGTTGTTTCCACTTAGAAAACAGTCAATGTCAAATTGACTTGAAATAATTCTCACAATTTCTATTGTGCAGCTTACTACAAGACGTGATAGTAGACGTGGATACATATAGTGCCGTCCATAATTAAGAAACAAGTAATTAAACTTCCAAATCTTAATAAGTAAACAATCAATTTTTCTGAAATTTTAACTGAATGTAGACAAACCGAAACTAAACTATTTTGTAAATTGTCAGTTTGCTTGAAATAGTATAATAAAACTTATTGATGATTTTATTAATTTGAGGTGTCAAAAATTAAAGAATATATTAACAAAAGATGTGTTAAAATTGTAAAAAGAGCGGTTTTCTTTTAAGTAATGACTAAGATAAAGAAAATAAACATCACTTAACATCACAGCAGCAATTGTAACCATGGCCAAACGAATCAAAGTTGATGCAACTATTAAATCAAAATTGTTAAATAACGCAAGGAAAATCAGACAATTGAACAAATTGTTAAACTGGTGAAGCGTTCTAAAAGTGTTCTGAGTCGAATTCTGAAACTGTATAATGAAACTGGTAGGCTAACTAATACAAAGAAGCCGGGTAGACAAGGAAAACTACTACATCAAGAGAGGACAGAGGTATGCAGCGCCTAGCACTAAAACACCGTTTCCTGACTGCGGGTATAATTTCTCGCCAAATTGAAGGTGATACAAATGTTTCACGACAAACTGTGTCCAGACGATTCCATGAAATAGGTCTTTATGCAAGATCTCCTCGGAAAAACCACTAATAAGTAAAAAGAATCAGGCAGCAAGATTGACATTTGCAACGAAGCATGTCATTTGGTCAGAAGGCGATCTGCAAAAAGTATTTTTCATCCATGAATCTAAATTTAATGTGGTTGGCAGTGATGGTAAACAGTTTGTAAGAAGAAGAATTGGTGAAAGTTCTGTGAAGAAAAGTTCTGTGACTTCACAGTCAAGAAAACTGTGAAGTTTAGTGGAGGCAGCGTGATGGTATTTGGTATGATATCAGGCCAGGCCACATCACCCCATGTACGTTTAAACACTGAAGTCAATGCCGCTGTTTACAAGATTGTATTACAACAAAATGTTGTACCAGTGTTACAGAATTCTGGAATTGAGAATCCTATATTTATGCAGGATAATGCTCCCTGCCGCATGACAAAGGTAGTTATGAATTATCTAAATGATTAACGAGTAGAGGTTATGAACTGGCCTGCTCTGAGTCCAGACATTAATCCAATAGAAAACCTATGGAAGACTCGAGGACAAAATGTTACGGCAAAAATCCAGCAAACGTTGAAGATTTGTGGCTGAAATTACAAGAGGAATGGGTTTCCGAGTGTCAAGATTTGCTGAAATCCTGCAGGCGTAGATGCGCTGCAGTAATTGAAAACAAAAGTCGCAGCACCAAATATTAAAAAAACGAGCTCCTAGTTAGCGCTAGATAATTCCAATCCTGGTAAAAATACAAACTCGTAGTCTACCTAGAATGCCCTGGATTATCTTTTGAAGTACTTCTGAGCCTTCACAGTGCCAGTGCCAGAGTGAGCGTAGATTTTATACTTAAAATTTCCCAAGACTCCATGATAACTATTTGGATTATTCTTAAAAGCTCTGTTCCTAAAGCAGACACTAAAAAAACTCTCTTTGGGTTCGGACTGACTCCTTTGACCAGCAATGTCCCCATCTCGAGACCAAATGAGATCGTTCAGGTGATTAAAGTGCAGCAGGAAGTTGAAATTCATAGTATAACAGACAGAAAGCGTGGTAAGCGTCCCAGAGTGATGACAGTTGCTGATTTGACATCCAGCTGGTCATTTTTCCGCAAAGGATGCCGATAAAAAACTGTCCCTTTTGCAGTCTGTATTAACACGTTGACTCCGAAGTGGTACGTATGTGTACCACTTAGGTTAGGTTCTGTAATTTTTTTCAGATCCTTCTAGTGACTATGCGTACAAAGTGAAGATTTACACCGGTCAGGCAATCTGAGGCAACGTGTTAAGACGCTTGACATTGTTTCCACTGACTCCATCGTCTATGTTGTCAACGTTCTCAGCAACCTCTTAGGGTTCCCTGGGAGCTTAGCTCTGGGAGAACTTTTTTTAGTCGTGTGAAAATCTTGCAATTGTCTATTTTCTGTGCGTCATTTGCTCTGTTTCGTCGTACTTCTTTGATTACCCACTAACCAAACGTTCTAGTGCTCACTCGGAGGGCAACAACAATATTATTTACGCCTACTTATTTAAATATTAAACTCCGTCGATTATTCAGGTATTCAAAGGAATTCTATTCTGATTGATCTCACTATTGAAAAATTAAAAAAAAATAAATCATAATCAAATTTGTCCAGAAATTACTCATCAATATTCTAGAAAAGTGCAGCAAGTTAGTGGTGTTGACGAGAACCCGTATCAATGACGAAATCCATACAGAAATAACAAATACATGTGACGGGTAGCATAATGTTAAAAATATTAATGATATATAAGAAACTTTTCTTACGGGTGGAAATTGTTCATTCATAATAAATATTTGTGATTTGTAACACATATATAAATATACATAGATATATTTTACAGGTGTTTGTTATATGTATATGAACGACTTTCACCAGCGAAACAAGATTTACTCAAGGTTCAGTCGAATGATTTAGTTGCAGTTCGTAAATATGAAGTAACATCACTATGAATTGACTAATTGTTTGGCTGGTAATGAGGAGCGTGACAACAAGAGACCGAGACAGCGGACTTACTTGATAAGGAAGGCAATGGTGACGCTGCGGTTGCGAGACAGCGGACTTACTTGATAAGGAAGGCAATG
>VCRD01005655.1:0-15497 GCA_006783055.1 Trinorchestia longiramus
AGTAACACAGAGCTGCAGTAATACAGACAGTGAAGTAACACAGAGCTGCAGTAACACAGAGCTGCAGTAACACAGACAGTGAAGTAACACAGAGCTGCAGTAACACAGACAGTGAAGTAACACAGAGCTGCAGTATTGTACGACACAGAAATTGTCTCCTGATCAGCATCACACTTGCTAGTTCAGATAAGTAGAGTAAAAGAGACTGGTATTCCTATGTTCATTGAGTGAAGTTGATCGTGGATGCCTCCTGATGTGTTGTCAGGCGTTTAATAATTGAAACTTAGAGATTTAATTACGAGGATATTAATATTACCTATAGTGAGGATAATAATAGTGAATAATGACATTTACAATCAGAGTTATACAAATAAATTTCCAGTTGAGATATGAATAATATTAACAAAAAGTAACAGTAGGGCTTTGTGTATAAATTACATCTTATAGTAAATTGTTTAGCAAAACCATAACAGTTCAATGGTCATATGAGATACCTTTGTTGACTTCATATTTTAAAATTCCTTTAAGGAGCATGATGTTTAATTTGTTAATGGAGGTGTACAGAGAACTCAATTCAGCCTGAAATTCTGCCTAGTTATTCAGAACACAAATATTGCGTTACCATCTGACGCATGCGAACCAAAGCTTCCCTCAAATATGATCTTCATTTCAGTACGATCATCCAGCACACATGACATGAACTGGAATTAAGTTTTGGAAATATTTGTCCATGAGTAACATTTGCAAATACAAGGTGGAGTAACATAACTTCTTTTTTTTAAAGGAACTGCCTTTGCAAAAGGAAATTTGGTTGCCGCACCTTGTACAAACTTTGTCGGAAGCTTCACAAATGATGAACAAATTTCTTTTTGAATCGTTTCTGAGAAAATTAATAAACTTTTTTTACCTTATTGTTTTTCAATAGAATTCGTCAGTAGAATCATTCGTATCTTCATGAACCTTATTGTCCTGAAAAGAATTAAAGCAGACAAATGCGTTTCAAAATTCAAAGATCTCAGATTCCATTGAGCAAAAGAAAAGTTAACTTTAAAATCAATTTATAATAAACAAAGTGAGATATGAACCTTCATTCAGTGAGCAAGATCGAATATGCTATCAATTTGCATATAAAATGTGAAAAGAATTTTCTATTACGAATGCCATTAATATTTCCAGTGGGTGCGTCAACAACACGTTAATTCAGAAGTTTGTTGGAATGTTGATTTGGTTCCGGACAAACAAACAGAAATGGCGCTTGTATGATACGAAGCCAAATTTGCCCAACAATTTTAACACGTTGCCTGCGATTACCTAGCCGGTGCAAATCTTTACTTTGTACACACAGTCACTAGAAAGCTTTGAAAAAATTACAGAACCTAACCTGAGTGACCCACCGGTGGGTCGTATCGCACTCAACGTGTTAAATTGTTTCTTGAAATATGACTTACAGCAGCGAACTATCGACAGGACTTAGGTAAGTGGCCTCAAGTGCGATTGCCAGAAAAAGGTTAGGTGGTGTCCGCCGCAGCTGCAAATTGAAGTTTAGTCCTGAGCCTTTCGGATTATTTTCCCTCGGTAAACACGAGAGCCTGATTTGTCTGGGATCTTTCAAGGCCTTCTTAATGTGTGAGCTTACAGAAAAACAAACTAACCTCTTATAGCTCTAAATTTACCAATTTATTAGGATGACTGTGACTTGAACATTAGGGTCACTGTGTACCTGATATCCGTCTTAATCTTCCTCCCCAGCGTGTGTCAAGGTTTTGTGTTCAGTATCTGCAGTTGCTGTACATACATTTATGTTTTCAGATACAAGATCCATTCCAGCAATTAAAACTAGTCACAATTGATGATCCGTATAATATTGCAATGATTCTCCTCATTTGAGATACAATGATCTCGCTAAAAGCTCTCGTAATACCTCACGTAACTCGATTTACAGTTTTGATTTATTATTTGCATTAAACCAAGAAAAAGCAACTCTAAAAATATTTATGATGAATTTAATATATCTATATTGTACTTTGAATTTGTTTTTGAGGAGCCCTTTATTTTGTCTTCTATTGAACGCGTGATCAGACGAACTCATCGTTCAAAATATATTAAAGGATATTTTATCCTTGCCTTTAATAACAATAAATTTTTGAGTGACTAAAGATTCAGCCACGAACACATCAAAATAACACAGAAAAATGAAATGAACGAGCTCATAACAATGATTTATAAACGGTGAACCCAATGGAAGAAAATTTTAACTTTGTCGATTTAAATGATCCAGTCCAGCGTCATCATCAGTTATACAAAATAAAAATACGTTAAATAGAAAACAAGAAGAAAGATATAAAACATATTAAATTTAATTTGGTATTTATGTGTTAAAACATACCACAAAAACGCCCATTCTCTCCTCGATGGGACATGAGTTATCTCCCCTTTTCAAGATTTGTTATTTTCAAAAATATGCAATGACTCTAAAATTCTGAGATTATATTCATAGACTGAGCTGTGGAGGACCTGTTCATGGTTACCAGGAAAATAATATTGAGCTGTTGAACTTGAATGTGAACACTGAATCAGAAGGAAATAGCTGATTGTTTTATGCGACGCTATTTCTCAAGAAATAGGGTCGTTCTCCAGACCCTATTAATTTTGTTTCTATAGAAGTTCATATATAAGAAAAACGTGGCAGGAACTGACAGACTCATGCAGTCTCTGATGCTTTGCATATTTGTTGGTTTTTCTCTTGTTATTGCAGGTATATTGAAACAGTACAAGTTGGTGCAGGTACCAGAAGTTGGTGCAGGTACCACAAGTTGGTGCAGGTACCAGAAGTTGGTGCAGGTATCTCAAGTTGGTGCAGGTATCTCAAGTTGGTGCAAGTACCACAAGTTGGTGCAGGTACCACAAAGGAAAATAAAGCTTCTATAGTCCTTCAGAAAAGTGATGAAAAGATTACTAAGAGTAGATAATTTTACGAATCAAGATACATTTAATTTCTTTTAAATGCTGTTATTTTTGAAAAAAATAATCATTGGTTACCAGGATGTTTGGTTCTACACACACGGTATTACGGAGACAAGCTTCATATGTACAGGGTGTCTCAGAATTAACTGACTTTTTTCATTTACTAATAAAACAAAAACTAAGGACGCTAGGTTGTTGAAACTAGTCTCAATTGAAATAAAAACGTTTTTATGGTTAACTACTTTAGTATCATAAATGCACATCTATTGGAGAACTAAATTTCTAATTTAATTTCAAAGCCTTGATTATGCATTATTTCTTGATACAGCAAAGAAGAAAGAATAATAATTCTGCAAGTGCCCATGAGGTTATTTTCAATAACAGAAGTGCAGCGCGATTACCAAATCCAGTTTAAAACAAAAACAAGTCCTTCTAAAACACAATTAAATCCCTGTTTGGTAAACACACAGAGACTGGTAGCGTTAATGACAGATCACGATCTGGAAGATTAGATCAATACGTACTGAAGCTGCAACTGATCGAGTCCCTACAGATAGTGCAGATAATCCTTCAACATTCACAAAATAGAGATTTAATTGTGTTTTTAGAAGGACTTGTTTTTGTTTGAAACTGGATTTGGGGATTACGCTGCACTTCTGTGACTGAAAATGACCTCATGTACACTTGCAGAATTATTATTCCTTCTTCTTTGCCGTATCGAGACATGATGGAAAAGCAAGGCTTTGTAATCGAACTAGAAATCTAGTTATCCAGTTGATGGGTATTTAGGATACTAAGTTAATTAATCATATAAACGTTTTTCTTTCAATTGAAATCTGTTTTAACAACCTAGTGTTCTTAGTTCTTGTTTTAGTAGTAAATGAAAAAGGTCAGTTAATTCTGAGACACCCTGTATATAGATATCTAGTCTAAATTCTACGGTGTCTAGTTTGGCGATCTTTCTCCCAATTGAAAAAAGTTTATAAAACTTCAAAATATTTTGACTTTATTACTCGATCTTGCTGAGATAAAGCTTTACACTCAACCATTATGTAAATATATTGTTAGATGAAAAATCAGCGTTGATAAGCACGTTTGAAATATTTGGCTTTTGAAAACTGCAAGAAATATTACTAGGTAAGTAAGAAGTGGGAATACTTTTTTACTCCATTTTCACCCAATTTTATTCAACAAATTTTATTCCAGAGCAGCATAAATCGAGATGGATTTATTCTTACCGTATTTTGACGCAATTTTTTCCAACTTTATTTCAGTGTTGCATAAATTGGGGATGGATTTATTCCGACCGTATTTTGACGCAATTTTATTTCATAGCCTCTATTTCAATGCATCATAAATTGGGGATAGAGAAGCTTCAAGCTACTAGATGAAGGCACTTTAACTCCAATGTGCTAAGCAAGATGAAGAGCTTCAATCCCCTTACAGAGCACAACTGATCTCACTGCCTCTGCCCCATCCCTGCGGTACGATAGCTGCTCCAGCGCTCCACTTGACGTACGATACCACTTGACATACGATACCACTTGACGTACGATACCATTTGACGTATGATACCACTTGACGTACGATACCACTTACGTACGATACCACTTGACATACGATACCACTTGACGTACGATACCACCTGACGTACGATACCACTTACGTACGATACCATTTGACGTACGATACCACTTGACGATACTGTATTTATTCCAGCCTAAAATCTGCCAGGCACTGTTTCAACAGCAGCACGCAATAATTCTGATATTTTGTTCCACTCACGTCCCGGAGACTTCTTCAAAACCACTAGTGAACAGTGAGAGCCAACGTTCTTCTTGAACATCTTCTTGTCTGCTAAGAGAACGTTTTCCACGCAGTTTTGTTCCGAGTTTCTCAAACAGTGCATGACTTCTTGCAAGTTTCTTCTCCTTTTAAGCAATTGTTGGGCAGTGAACTTTTCCGCGTTTCAAAGAACTAAATCCAAAGTCACTTTTCACGACTTACCTTAAAGACTTTTGCAACATTCAGTTCGGCAGCCGCCTTTCCCACTGAGCACCGCAGATTTCCTGAAATTCTGAAACTGATCACTTTGTTGAGCCTGGACGTCGTGAATGCTCTGGCACTCCCAGTTCTTGCACGATATTGAATTCCTCTAGTGTTCCTGAACTGGTTGTCAGTTCAAGATAATGAGCCTTCGTTTATTTTTGGACTGATGAGAAGATTCAAAATCTTGGATACAGACTTTCCTGATTTGTGTAGCTCAATTCCTGGGGGCGTTCACATTCCATTATAACTTAAATATCAACCTTATAACTTACATACGCAGTCAAAAATGGAACAGATTTGGAACGCCCTAAATATATGAAGCGTAATGAATTTAATTACATGTCATGTTTCTGGATGAAAGATGATAAACATATTAAAACTCAGAAAAACTAAAAACTGTTAAGCAATGGTTTCAATCGAATTTAATTGATTTAATTACGTATGTCAATGTACTTTGTAAACGTATAGCCAATATGCCTCAGAAATTCAAACAGGGTGAAAGCGTACACTGTACAGTCCAGTTGAGGGAAATATTAATTAACGAAAATTTAAAAAGCTTCAGAGAAGCGAACTGAATACATAAAACTATTCTGAAGCAAAAGGTTCAAAACGTCTAAAATTGGGCCTTTCCAATTAAATTGAGCGTTCAAGCTTACTTTGATCGGCAAATTAATCTTGGGATCCAATTTGTTACCCAAAATAACGTTCGCCCAACCCATCACGTATGCCGACACTCAAGACGGTCAGATAACCTTCATGCATGTATAAAATTTTAAAAGTTTGATCAGCAAGTCTGTTGGCAATAAAAAGGAAAATATCTTCAATTGAGAATAAATACTTCAATGATAAGATATGTTTCGTAGGTTTTCGCCCTAGATTTGGAGAGCAAACTTTCGCAAGAGGAGTATAATACCGTGGAAGAAAGCTCAGTTCTGTGATCTTGCTACTGTTCTTTACAATCAGAAAGCCTACTCGTTTTTGGCTATCAAGAATAGAATAGAATAGAATGAGGCTATAGGAACGAACCTTCTGGCCCATTCTTGGGTCGGATAATTACTTCGATAATTATTCGGTTGTTTACCCAAGTCCCATGCCGTATTTCTAGCCGCATCAACCATGTTGGCAGCGGGATTCGAACCCGGGTCTTCCCGCTCGAAAGCAGATTCGCTCACTAGTCGACCAAGCTGGTGATATCAGGTAGTCTTATGTTAAATTGATGAAATCCTGTGAGAGAATCAAACGTTCCACTTAAGCAAGTCTACTGCCTAGGCTGTATGTTGGCGATATGACTTTCTCAGACCCCAAAGAATATTAAAAAAACTTACTTCGGCCAGACCATAAGGTCACTTAACCACAATATTTTTCCATCTTTCATAAACGAGTCTTGGATGAAACCAGTTTAGAAAATATTATAATTTACACGAAGTTCAAGCTCTTTTAGATTGTCCCGAAGATTTTTTATTTGAGGCGAATGTTGTCACGATTCCCTTTTATAATATTTTTGCCGACAATAGAGGTCTCCACAAGGGCACTCTAAAGGACTTTGAGAGAGAGATCGGTGCTCTTTTCATTGCAGTGCAGGATTGAGCAACTGCGGGATAGGATCTGCATTGCAGGAGTTCATTTTTTAACAATTTAACGCAGTAGAAGATAAAAATTTTGTGACTGTACAGACCCTTCTGAAAAACTTGGATGAATGCTTAAGGTTAAGAAATATTAAGATTGAAATAAATCAAAGGATCAAGTATTAATTTCCATAAGAGGTCGATGTATGATTAGAATTCATACGGTACAAGGAATAAAATTACAGTAAGTTCAGTAGAAATAAGGTTTTTAGATTCTAATTTAAGGGAATAAGAGGTAAGTAAGGCACTCTATTAATCAAAGCACTCTATTAATCAGGGAACTCTGTTATTCAAGGTACTCTGACAATTAGAATCATGGCATTCTGTTAATCAAGATACTCTATTATTACACAAGAACAAGTGACTAGAATTTGGACTAGGACTAAGACTAGAATTTAGATTAAAATTATAGGCGTGGAAAAAATATTTGTGAACCTTTTGCTAAGCAATTCATTATATAAAAAATCAAATTCGGTTTAAGTTTGCCATCAGCTGAGCTTTAAAAATGAAGACTTTTTCGGAAGCATAAACTTATTTTTTGTTCGTAATTTTGAGCATTCGTAATGTTAAATATTTTGAAAGTATTAGAACATCAAAATAAAATAAATTATTGCAACAGATGCATAATTTCATGTTCAGAGAAAATTTTAGGATACAAATATTTACATGGATATCAAAGAAAATACTTTTACAACTGGAAAAGGATTTTTTGGCTTAACATAAGCTTTGGCTATGACAATTTCATGGGGTTCTTGATAAATGCAAACATTAGAATAGAGCAAAGCTGATGGAAGCTCCAACTAACATCATCTTCTTCTTCTTGTTTCACTTTTATTGGAGCTTCGAAGATGGGTCCATGCAGCTCCAACTAACATCAGTAGAGTCAAGTTACTTCAGGTCCGAACTGGAATGTCATCGTGGGAGGCACACGCTGTGTATGGAAATAAGTGGGAGTTAGAAGAGGGGTGGAGAAAGAGGAGGAGGAGGAGGAGAAAGAGAAAGTGAAACACAGTAACAGTTCTCTTAAGATTTAATGCTTAAGACTTCCTATACTTTTTTTAGGAAAGAAGCCATCCTTCACAAGCAATGATGTATGCCCATTAGGAGCACTCTTTATGAAGTAAAGTTATACTTTATTTTTAATTCTTGATGACCGCAACTATTGTAACCATCCGTTATCGCAGATTCCTATGAAGCGCTTGTTTCTTAGTTTCAAAAAGCAATCCCAAAGTCTCGTTAACTCGATATTCACTCATTTCAGTTCATTTATAATGTAACTAATATGGACCTATTAAGCGAAAGAAGATGCGGGGAAAACATTTTTCGCTGTGACAATAAAGATCTGCCTGCAAATGGAATTTCCTAATAAAGCCAAGGTAATTGTTTTTTAGAGTTTTTCCAGTTGCAGACACCTTGGTAATAATCTACTATAAACTTTGGCAAAGAACTCTTTCAAATCTTCAAGATTCGCTGAAAGTATTAGTGTTGAAAAAGGGTCTTCAAACTCTTCAATGTTACGCGAGAAAAATGTACTTGCAAAATATACTTTAGTGTCAAATGACTCTTCAACAAAACAACATGTATGAAGACGTTAGAAAACGCATTTTTTTCTTGAGAAACAAACTCGTTTGAACTGATGTACGTACATTGAACAGATCGATTGAAATAGACTTGGTTTCACACAACTGAGATTTCTGAAAATATTCTGCTAAAGTGTATGAGCGTGTAACCAAAATGAACTGGAAATGGAGTTAAAATTCGACTGTCTTCAGTTCAGAAGTGCTTTAATCTTGACGTTTTCGTTGGGGGAAAGAGGGTGCGAGACCCGGTGACTAAAGGGAAAAAATCAGACAATCCACTACATGTAACACACATAGTTAACGTAGGTAGTTAATTTGGTTAAATGAACTAATTTTATCAAATGTTTTTGGGATGTTCATCTGCGCTCAAGTTCTGTATTCCAGAACAAATATAAATAGATTAAATAGTGTGAGTAATATTGTTTTTGGCTGCTGATGGTTCATTTGATGATATTTTTGACATGAATCAACCGAATTATTACTTCATAATTTTTTAACCAAGTTATGGATCGTTTTCTGTTTTTAATATGTTTGATTTCGAAGACTGTGATAAATTATTTTTACCCTCAAAACTCAGCATCTTTGTAACTTACAACGAACATGAAAAGCATTTGAAAATTTAATAGCAGTAAATTTTTCATGCGTAGTCGATGTGAGGCACTGCTTTTTAGTACCTATATTCCGTTGGACAACACAAATTATGTACTATCATCTCTTTCTTTGTTCTCAATGTTATTAATATCCGCTAGCAGTTGAGCCTGTGTTAAATTATTCTTTCTATGGCTAGTTAATTATGATCACGGAATGAAAGGAAAATTTGGAATTACTTTCGCGACGATTGTTGCTTCTTTTGAACCAGTAATAATTGCGTAATGTTATGCTTCAACGACGCCATTAATCTTTGGCTGATGGCTTTACGCTAACTTACTACTGCCATATACAGTATATATATATATATATATATATATATATATATATATATATATATATATATATACTGTATATATATATTCCCACACTCTTTGGATAATTTAGTGACCGTTGTGGTAAATTTCAATCCTGACCAATGATCACGAAAGTGAGGTACATGATTGCCATGTTTTTTTTCTAGACAATCAACAAAAGCCCAAACTTCAAACTGTTCGGGTAGCAACTTTCCTACATTTTTCTTTTAGTATCACATAACCAGCATCTTATTGCTCAACGATATATTTTTTGACCATTGTATACAACAGACAGATTGTTCATTCTGCTATCCAAGTCCTTTTCATTTAGTTCTTGCTCACAATCTGAAGCTGGCAACGGGGATTCGAAGACCCTTCGAATTGTACAGCGTTCCCCAAAATGTTCACAAATTTCATTACTTGAATTCATTTCTGGAATTTATTCCAAGAAATTAAAAATATAAGATCGTCCTGAAACCTCTAATGTATCTACGAATACGTGTTTCCCCACTCGGTCCATGTGAAATGAATACATAAAAAATAAGAAATAAGAAATTCCCACACGTACAAAGTAGACTCCGCAGGCATGGGCTCCAGAGTAGCGCTCGAACTGAAATCTTGCGATCAAGCCACAGCTCGCTTCCATTTTGTGGTAACCAAATTACAACTGGAATTCCGTGTACCCTGAATTGCTCGACCAGCAACAGACCTGATCATCTTCGTGCCATCACAAGGGTGTAATGTTGGTAATATCCATAATTGAAGCCATTCTTTTCATTGGCTGTTCTGCCCTCTGCTTCCTGTATTTGNCTGGGTGATGCAGAACTGGGTGATACAGAGTTGGCTGATGCAGAGCTGGGTGATGCAGAGCTGGGTGATACAGAGTTGGGTAATGCAGAGCGGGGTGATGCAGATCTGGGTGATGCAGAGCTGGGTGATGCATTTGTTTTATACGAGTAAAACTATTTCGAAGCTGCTTTATGCTGTACTTGTCTATGCTTCCTTCCCGAGAACGTAAAAAATTCCTTAAACAGTTCTTCACTCTATTTATTTATTTCTACGTTGAACTTCAGGTGATTAATTTAGTTTCATCACATTTGAAACGCCTTTCTTCTGAGCCTAGAAAAAGCGTCAAAGATTTCATTTAAAAGATATTGTTTCTTTGAGAAGTGTCTTAGACTGGAAGTCCTGCACAGCCACCGTCTACTGAGGTACGTCAGACAGGGATGCCTGCATCTAATTTATTGGGACCTGGAGAGTGGCAGGCGAGCTGAAGAAAATGTCTGGCTTCTCGATAAATTGTTTATAAAGTATCCACGGCACTTTCATTAAATTACGGTCATTTATTTTTACTTGGTTCTCATGACCGTTGCTGATCAATGAATATTCTTGTTATTGTCAAAAAATGAAGTAACACGTAAGCCTTCTTATGCTAAAATGTTGCGTGGGTAATGATGGATTGTGGAAAGCAGGCAAAAAATACGTTTTTGTAAGAGAAGGGATGAACGAAAGTTCTTTGAAACAGAAAATTTTGTCTCATATCAAAAAAAAAGATTTGAGAACAATTAAACTGGGAACAATTTGTGCTAGTCAATGCAAAGTTCATATTTAGTTTTTGCTTTAAACATTTTTTACATTTTTCTAAACGTGACCAAATATTTTCATTCCTGATACTTTTGAAGTTCAAGGTTTAAAATCTCTGATATATTATATAATTCATTTTAAGATATTTGTCATGACCTTCTTAGGCTTCAAAATTATCAAGAATGGGCCAAAATACTTTCAATTTTTCCCAATAAAAATTAGTACTTCAAGCTATGAAAAATGGTTGCAATTAATTCACTTATTATAGTTTCACTCTCTGATTAATCTATCAGAGCAATTTGCTCTGTACTTGTCACTGTCAGTGGAATTACTGTACCGAGACTCTTGTGAAAAAAAAAATCAATGATATAGTATTCATGATTTTTGCTTTTATTTTTCGCTATCATGAAAAAATATTTGGTGATAGATCACTGGGAAAAAAACTCCCATTCAGTGGAATTATTTATTTAAATGTTATGATTTGACATAATCATTGTGTTGTATAACTAGCTTTAAATTTTAGACATTTCTGCACTTCCATCTGAGTGACATCATTCACTGTGACGTTTCTTTTCTAATTTGTATCCTTCATCATTCACCGTGATTGTCATGCAGTCATCATTCACCGTAATTGTCATGCAATCATCATTCACCGTAATTGTCATGCATTCATCATTCACCGTAATTGTCATGCATTCATCATTCACCGTAATTGTCATGCATTCATCATTCACTGTGACGTTTATTTTTTAACTTTCCAAGTTTACGAAATTGTTCATTTAATGTTAAAATTTTACTGAAAATAATATAAATCTGTAATTAATAATAATTATATAATCTATCTATAAAAAGCCCCACTTCTGTATAACTATCGTATACATCACCTGAAGCAAGACAAAAAATTACAGTCACATTGGTGAAACACAAAAATAACATTGAAACTAATTTTAAAGAAATTATTTCCCATTGACATCATGCATCATTTCTAGGAATTATTGTTTCAAGTACAGCGATGTTAGCTATGGGGCTTCATTGACAAGAAACTCAAAGCAGACTGTGCTTTCAAACAATTTATAAAGGAAACTTAGGAAATAAAATTATGCAAAATGAGGGTACGAACCTATTGACTCGCTGGAAATAACCGATATTAAAATTTTTAAATATTTGCATAACTATTTTCAGCAGCTTCTGTAAAAGTTGTTTTTTAAATATAGATACTTAATCCCAACCATTACAAAACACCAATGAGCAATTTACTGCGAAAGAGACGAAAACAACACAAGAGATAGAATAGAATAATACAACGGAAACGAGCCGTTTGCCTCATTCTTGGGTTGATACCCAAGTCCCATACCGTATTTTAGAACCGTATTTTGAAAAAAAATACTGGAAAGTTTGTTAAATATTTCTTTCACATCGAGTTCACATAGTCGCTTGCTGTTTGAGCTGCCTAAGAACGGACAGGCGCTTCAGTGGTTTGAATCAGTACGTGAAGAGGCGTTTTTCTCTTTCATTATGTTGGAAAAATTCGTTTCCTAATTTTCTGTAACTTTGTCATGTTATTACCACTACATGTCTTTATATTCACTAGGTACTAACGAAGAATGAGGTACAAACATGAAAGTTTGATTTCAACCAATTATATTTTATTACTTACCATATAATATTATTAGGCTTTGTTTTCCCCACAACATTTGTGATACATGAAAATTCCACAAATCTAAAATCAAAATGCCTCTAAGCTTCGTTAGTCGGAAAATATGTGCCCATTCGGTTTGAAATGTCTAAAAGTTCCAGTAGAACACGTTGATGGGTATTTAAGCTATTGTCATACAAAAAAGCTCGTACAATTGCAACAGAATCAGATTCTTTAAGCCCAAGGATGCCTTCGCATCATTTGTTTGTCATTTCAAAAGCATTTCCAGAATAGTCGACTGGAGAACTCGGCAGAAATAAGGAAAATCAGCGATAAACGGATGGCTGAATAGCTCTTGGCCCAACGTAATGAGAAGCTGAGCTGGAAAACACTCCTACACAGACTTCAAAACACCCTTGTTGGTTGCTGTCACATTTAAAAGCTCGATCAAAAACACGGCATTGTCGTGTTTGTTAGTGACTGACGTGTTTTTCATTTCATGTCATTATTATGCTCCTAATGATTGACATATTTGTTATTTCATAACAATGTCGTGTTTGTTAGTGACCGACATGTTTTGGATTTTATGTCATTATTATGCTCCTAATGATTGACATATTTGTTATTTCATAACATTGTCGTGTTTGTTAGTGACCGACATGTTTTGGATTTCATGTCATTATTATGCTCCTAATGATTGACATATTTTCTATTTCATAACCTTGTGATGTTCTTTATGATTGACATGTTTTTGATTTCGTACCATTATGATGCTCGTAATGATTTACACATTTTTTATTTAATGACATTGTGATGTTCTTTACGATAAACATGTTTTTGATTTCATAGCATTATTATTGTTTTTAATGATTGACATGTTTTTTTATTTCATTGCATTATTATGTTCGTCGTTATTAATATATGTTTAATTTTATGGCAGTGACAAGAACGAGAGAATTATGAATTATTAACTCCGGGAACTTTATTTCTTCTATAATATTTCATATTATTTCTTTATTTATATTTCATGTACTCAAGTTATGACTAGAGTAACAAATCCCCGCAGGAAAAATATGTATTATGCAAACCAGAAAATGGCATTTGTACTAAGCCCCCTATGTTCAGTTGATATTTAATATTTAAAAATTTGATATTTACAAATTCAACAATTTTATTTGTTAGTACTGAACGAATTTTAATGTTTCTATGGTCTCTCTTTACAGCTTTCATTTATAAAGTCCCGATTCTCTTGAAAAATAACATCGCCAATATTTCTTAAATAATAATATTAAACAATTTTGTGGTACATCTTATAGGTGCTCTTTTTCATCCCAATAATGATTTTTTACAGCAGTGAAGAGAATAAATTTCAGAACAACCTTAACTTCTCAAAATCTAACATTAAGCTATAAAGAATTCCGGTTTCCCTGCAATCTCACGACGTTGATGAATTTTTTTCCTAAAAAAAAACTTTTCTTGCAGATAAGGCTTAGAATTATGTTTATAAGGAATAGTGTACAAATTTACGTGCATAAAGAGACAATAAAACATTCGTACTAATGATGGAACAATCTTTTAATGATGTTGGCTGGGGGACATTGTGTGAAATTACGGTGCTCTATCATTTTAAAATCAAAGTTCATTGTTTTTAGACTAATTTAATCGTCTAACCTTTGAGTGATAGTGCACCAGCTCCTGATGAATGAATTTAGTTTAAATACTTGAAAAAAATTATATATATGGATTTATGTCTGTAGTTTTGAAAAGAAAATTCGACTTATATTTGTTGATGACGTCGGTTATCCACTTGTCGATAGCAAATACTTAATCTCCTTACTTTAAATGAGCAACACTGATGGAATACACGTGATACTCTTTGTAAATTTGTAAAGAGTTTGCGGAATAGATTTCAGAACTTTGTACCCCACGACCTAAAATCTTGTTCATGGAAATCCAAACTTAACGGGTCTCTTAATACATTTACTAAACAATTGTTAGGATCCATAGCGTGTGTTTAGTGATATTTCATCTTGTTAAGAGAACAAAGCAAACCCCTGAAAAACAACAATGCAAATTGAAACTCAAGAGAAACACTGAACTATCTCGATGCGGGGTACAGTTTAGATATTCCGCAACCGGAGAACGTGACAACTCCATTACAGTCGGCACTATTTATCAAGAAAATGACCTTCTTAATTGAACCAAGCGACCAAGCAGCGGTAAGCTTGTGACGCTAAAACCCTCGTTGTGAGAGACGTAGTCTGCAAACACTCTGCTGGATCTCGCGCTCGTCATTAACAGCCATCTGGACGTTCACTCCAGATGCGGCGGCATATTAAACTGGTCTCTTGCTAGACAAACTCAGTCGCGCACCTGTGCGTTCTAGCAGACACCTTGAAAGGGGATTATACAAACGCTTGTAATAAAGAGAAAAAGCTCGCAAGATCAACGTGTTGCCTTCTTCAACAGCGTGTAGTCTTCCATTCTGTTTTGCAATGCGTGTAAAGTTTAACAAGTTTTCAGATGTGTGCAAATAAGAAGTAAAAGAAAACTTCCCATTTGTGAAATCATGATTTGATAAAATCACTAATTTGTGTGGTATAGGGTTATAATATTCTGGCCATGTGTTGTTATTTACTTCTCAGAAAAATTGTGTATGCAAATATAAACGAATCATTCTTGGATCAACAAAATGATTGCTATTTTTTAAATATACACATATAACAAAGCAATTGAAATCCATTCATGCTGCCAAAAATTAAATGTTACAGACTAGCACTAGTCGATTCAAAGTCTCAGTATGACTCCTCCATTAGAAAAAAATATGTATATATATATATATATATATATATATAGCTCAACTTCATTTTCGACCGTGTAGCCATATATCCACTCCTGTTATCTACTTAATTAACGTTTCTCTAACAGTATACACAACTGTTATCTACCTAATTTGCGTTTCTCTAACAGTATACACAACTGTTATCTACCTAATTTACGTTTCTCTAACCGTATACACAACTGTTATCTACCTAATTAGAGTTTCTCTAACCGAAACTACGTTTTTTATGTCAAATTTATGACACTTTGATTACCCATACCACAAACATTTAAT